>BJBW01012913.1:1906-51250 GCA_004320125.1 Scolopax mira | reverse complement strand
AAAGGGCAACAAAGATGATTCAAGGATTGGAGCATCTCTTTTACGAAGAAAGGCTGAGAGATGGGACTCTAGCCTGGAGAAGGCTGAGGGGAGACCTTATCAATACTTGTAAGTATCTAAAGGGTGGGTTGAAGGAGGAGGGAGCCAGTTACCAGTGAGAGGACGAGGGGTAATGGGCACAAGTTGGAACATAGGAGGTTCCACTCAAATATGAGGAAAAACTGCTTCACAGTGAAGATGACGGAGCCCTGGAATAGGCTGCCCAGGGAGGTCATGGAGTCCCCTTCTTGGGAGGTTTTCAAGACCCACCTGGATGCAGTCCTAAGTGATGTGCTCTAACATGCTCTAGGCAATCCTACTTCAGCAGGGGAGTTGGACTAGATGATCTCTATGGTCTCTTCCAACTCTAAAAAAATTCAGTGAAAATTCAGGACATGCTTCTGGATATGCTACAGTTCTTGATGATAGGTTGGTTGTATAGTTTGACTATCCATTTCCTTGAGCTCACAAAAACTATTCAAGGTAATTCTGTCATTCAGAAAAAGAGCTTGGTCATATTTTGCCTACTTAAACAAAAGGTTGACTAAGGTTCACAGGTTAATGCTAGTAGCTATGGTAACCAGGCCTAACTCATCCTCACTGCCACAGTAGTTAATAAGCATTAGTAGAAATGGTATCTGTCTGTAAATCTTCTGTGAGTATTTTCTAAATTCCCTTTCTCCATATAAGGTGAAAATGTTCATAATTTCTTCAGGGACTAGTTCTTTCAAGAGTTAACTGACGAAGGACTCAGCTGAATACGTTGCAATCTACTTGTATTTTATTAATATATGGATGATCCTGTTAGTACTTGTATGAAATACTAGATACATTATTTTAATTTGGTAAATGAAATTTCTCTACTCACTTAAAATTGGTGACAAAAATGAGGAAATACTCAAAGAACAGTCTACTTATTTTTCTGTGTTTTAAAAAAAATTGTGAAGTTAAACGGCTCTCTATAGACTTTTAATTGCTCAGAAAGAGATAATGGACTGGAGGGGAGTCCTCCTGACATGCAGTTGCCCACTTGCGCTCCACCTCCTCTCTGTGTCCTCTCCACCTGGCTGTATCTGACAGCTTCTGAGTAGTCTGTCTTGGTGGGTCTGGATCGCAAGTTAGTGATTTGCCTGACAAACTGAAATGTGAGAAATCTTGTTATTCTCTGTCTCTTGCTGAGCTCACTGCTTTAGACTCATTTTTTGCCTGGTTCTTAAAAATGGTTTTGAGCATGCCATAGGCCCTCTTAAGGGGAAAGTTTAGACAACCCTAAATGTGCACCAGAATTCTCCTTAAAAATAACAATAGTAAAATATATATAGTAGCTATGTTTCTATCGAAGTTATACAGAAATAGTCAAAGTTCCAAAGTACTCAATCAATTGTCCTTTTAAACTGCTGGAAAGATCCCTGGCACAGTTGAACGTGTGCTAGCTAATTTTCTCTCAGAGAAGTCTAAATGATCATTTGAGCATTAGCATTGACCAGAGGCAATTCATTATAGATATTTTCATGCTTTTGACAGTGAGAGAATTCAACCATAGAAACATTTTCTTTCCTACTATTTTGGGAGTTTAGTTTGTCTCTTTTGTGCCCGATACTTCATAACCCAAACACAATTAATTTCTTACTAATGTTATAATCCATGAGGACCTGGGGCATGGAAAAAAAATACTCGGATGGTGGCATGTAACTATCCAATATGTATTCTAGAGTGAAAGACTGTACCTCTGAGGTAAGCATGCCTTGCATTGCACCCTTTGATTCTGGTGTGATTCTGGTATTTTGCCTCAGTTGCAGCTCCATGTTGGTGGGAACTCTGTTACCTTGCCACTTCACTGCATGTGCAGATTTCATTCTAGAGGGTGGAAACAAAAAATATGTTCTAGCAGGTCTCTTCATGGAGAAAATTAAAGCATATTTTCTTTGCAATGAAATGAGGCCAGTGAGTACTGAATGTATGTACTGAAATGTAGATCCAGCTGCAGGGCATGCTGGAGATTTTTGGATGTTATACTGTGAAAAAAATAATTGAAGAATTTTCATGATGTGTATAAAAGCCTTAAAGCACTCATATTTCATCACTAAGATTCATATTATGAAAAATGAGAGAAAAATATTTAAATTAGTTAGCAGGAAGGAAGATGTGGGAAACACAAGAACACATTTGTCTAAATCATCAAGACCCGAAGAAAAGATGATGAATGGCACTCAACTAGCTGTTTTCTGATAAAGAAGGGCAGTGAAACCCCAAGAACACTATGTTGTTACCTCAAAGTCAAAACTTTCACTAATTGCAAAGAAGTTACATTGTATTTGCTTAGTACCTGAAATGTTTATTTGAATCTCGTCACAAGTATGACCTAATTACTACTCATTAATTGTCTGAGATATATGTGCTGAACAGCAAGGGTCTTGTAGGTCAGAAATGAAGTGCTGCATGTGCCGATGCATTCCACATAATGGTTAACTTATGCCAATTTTATTAATCTCATACTTCCAGTAACATTTACATTTGTGCTCAGCTATTATGCTTTTAATCACATTTCAGTATAATGGCTTTTTTGAGAAACCACAAAATTTTGTATAACTAATAAGGTAGAGAGTATATACACTGAGAACTTCATTACCCTTACTAAGTGTTAAAAGCTTGTTCAGGTTAGCTGTTTTAAGAGTGGATTTTATTTTACTTTGAGATTATGGGTTGTTTCAAATTTCTTTCAAGGCTTCATTGTAATTACCATATTAAATATTCCCTGTACTTAGAAGTTAGTGACAATTTCATTAAAGCTGAACTACATTAACTACTTTAACACAGAAATATTTTGACTAATATATATAAATGTGTTTATATTCTTTCTTATATTAGGAAAACATTTATGTGAGTGTATAGGCATTTTTATGCATAACATGGCATCAAATGGTGAAATGATATTTTAATGTAACTTTTATATGATCTCTTCAGTAGAGTTAAGTATAGTTTATTAGCTAGTCACTCACATGTGTATCTGCATTTCCTTGGGCTTGGAGACTAAGTTGAACAGAAGTAATCCAGTTTTATTATGCAAAAGAAAAGAATTTAAATGGCTCATTTATGAAAAACATTCTTTTTCTCTTGTGTAGCATATATTTTAGTAAATCTTTTCTACTGACAAGAGAATAAAGCAAAAATATTCATAGGTTCATTTATTTATCAGTTAATCTCTGCATTTATAAGAAGATTCACTCAAAACATTAAGTGGTGTTATACAATTTAAGTGCTCAATTTTTTAAAAATGGAAGGCTTTGTCCTTCTGTCCTTTGGTAGTTTTCTCACAGAATTATTTTTTACATGAATCAGTGGGAAATAAGGGAACGTAAATATTATGTTGGTTCATTTTTACTGTAATGTGTCCTAAATTTATCACTACTCAGAACATTAAGAGCCTCACAGTAAAACCTCTTCACTGTGAACTGTGGTTATTGATGCAAAAATCATCCATGCTCCAGAATTCTTTCACAGTTTCAGCACATCAATAAAATAAATAAATAAATAAATAAATAAATAATTAGTAGGACAATATTCAACATTATTGTGATACTAAGTTATATAATGGGTCAGCAATTGGAACTGTGGCCACCTCAAACTCCAGTTAAAAAAATAAATGCATGCTGTATTTGAATAAAAAGTGAAATATTCTAAATCTGGAAAGAAATAAAGAACTGAACTAATTTCATAAGTTTCTTGAAATGTATTTTGGAAATATCAAATAGTTCTATTTTTAAATTACCTAAAATAAAATTGTGCATAATTCATAATTTCTGCATAATTTATAATTTCTGCATAATGAAGATTATAAGAGGGAATTATGTTACTGAAATATAACATATATTAGTATATGGTTTATATGTGATGATGATCATAATTTGATATCTGGTAAATCAGTTTAACATTAGAAGTACATAGACAAAATTAATATTTTTAATGAGTTGTTGGCTTTTTTTTGTACAACGCTTTCTAATGAGAAAAAATATGTTCTGTTGGGAAATTTTCTTCAGCTGTGTTTTGCCATTTTCATATTACAACTTTGAATGTTCTAAATGCTTTTCCAAAATTTAGCTGTCCAAAATAAAACATGGAAATTCTGAAAGGTTTCTAAGGACATCTGAACTGTAGTTACATTAACTTTCTATATGTTTTTCTCATTACTGATATTGTCATATTGCCTTAAAGTCAACTTTTTAGCCCGTAATTCCTGTGACACAACACTACTTTAAAAAAGCAAAAAAGTCATTATGCTAAGCAAGTAATCACACAGTAAGAGAGAAAACTATCAAGGGTAGTTAATGCTGCAGGGCAAATCTGTTGCAAAAATTATGCTGTGAAAGAAAAGCACAGACAGAAGCCAAATACATGATGCACATTAATCTAAATACTAAAGTGGGAAATATGAGAAGTGGATATGTTTTCCCTGAAGAAAATTTTTCCTAGCCTTTGAGTTGACACAAATTTCTCTTCTCCTGAATGCACTGAAATGGCTCTTTCTCACTCAAATACAGCAAAATGACTCTGCAACCTCTGCTCATAAAATTTAGTTTGCCAGTTATACATCTGCACATATGTGTGGTCTTATTGTGATTTCACAATCTGCATAGTATTTACTCCTTTTTATAATTCTGCTTTTAGAATGCTAGATTTTAGGGAGGATGGTTTTTTGTACTCAAAGGAAATGACTGGTTTGTTGTGTTTTCTTTTTCAGTAAGGATCATATACATGGCTTAGCAAAATGTAAGGTACATTCAGAGTCAGACTGTATACAAGTTCCACATACAAAATTTGAAGTTTTGTAGGAATGAAACTTAAATTTCCAGAACAGCATAACTCCTTTATATAAAATAAAGTAATAGTAGTAATAAAAAAAGTATTGCAGGCATACTGAAAATTTTGCTGATACTCTGTCAACCGGGCAAGCCAGAATTCACACTATCTGGGCAACCTGTCAGACACCTGGTTGAGCACCAACTTGCTGTGGTTTGGGCTTTGCTGGCCACTAAAATAATCAACAGATTCTCACTTTTACTTCTTCCCCCCTTCAGAAAAGGGAGAGCATTTCAATTCAGGGAGAGAAGCATGAGAGATAAATGAGACTTATGAGTTTAAAAGAGACTGAACTGCTTCAGTGAAAAACTTATTTACATAATAAAAATAAAATAATGAAATACACACCATACTCAAAACTGTATTGAGCTCCTGGGATGATGATCACATCACGAGCAGGCACTGGGAAAGTCCCAGACTAGACTTAGTGATGGATGAGAACTGGATTATGGATATGAATTCAGGAACATACAGATCAGGATCAAACGCAGATAAACAGACAGAGTTCTCCTCAGACATCATCCCTTGAAGAAATAGGGCTGATCCCTCAACTTTTATACTGGAATATGCTGTTGGGCCGTTTTGGGTAATCTGTCCTGTCTGCTCCTCCCTTCAGCTATGGTCTTCTGCTTCTGACCCTTCAACAGGTCACATAACGACGTTAGCTGACCTTGGTCGTTAGAGCAATAAGCATAAGCAAGAGCCTCTCTGCTTAATGTTAACTTAAGGTGCATTGTAAAGTTATCTATGCCTATGTTTTCAGTCATGGAAAGCTAAAACAGAACTTTATAGAAGTGCAAGTTCTGAAACTTGTTATACCCAGCTCCCAAAACTGCATTTCTTTAGTGACCAGTAATAATACATTTATGTGCCCTTAGGCCCTTTGATGTCAATTTCAGTGTGTACCTTCAAGGATTCTGCTACCATCTTCTGATTATACTCACAGGGGTCCCTGCTACAAAAGCAAATCAAAAAAATATTAGCTGTATTTACAACATTGATCCCTATGAGCACTTGAAACAGAAATGATAAACAGTCTTTGATCCTCGTTCTGGGCCTCATAAAGACATTCTCAGGTATAGATCCTAGATACTGTATCTGAATTTCCTCTGTTCACATTACCAGGTGACTAGTTCAACCGTCAATGCCATGTAACCAGAGATGAAGCTGGGCCAAAATACCAATTTAGACATTTTCCATGATACCCATCAGTTTGTAAGAGCTCTATTTGAGGTAATTATTTAGAGAAATGTTAAAGAAAATAAAAAATATTGGCTTACACAAACACTTTCAACCTAATAAGCACCTCTGAAAACAGTCTTCACAATACCATTCTTGGTTTGATCTCATTGCAACTCAGCATGGTTAATGTTAACATGAGCAAGCTTTAAGATTTGTCCTGAATTTGGTATTTTGTTGTTTTTTCTCTGTGGACTGACACAGCTCAAAGCTGCATCCATTTTTTCCAAACAGCCTTTATTTCTCATATTGCTTAAAGTAAGGAAATCCAGGCTTTACTGTCAAGCTTACCAGATAACCTGCAGAAAGTTCTCTTTCTAGTCCTTAATCATTAATGACAGACTTGAGCTACCGGGCCAGCGTACTCAGCAACAATTCCCTGAACATACCGCTGCTGTAAAGAACTACATTCTCTTAATACACTGGATTTATTTTTAAAGGGATGAAAGTACCTAGGATAATGTCATCCATATCTTTTCAGTTTATGCAGTTTCCAAGTTGGATGTGCATAAAGAACCAAAACTTGGAAACTGCACATTAGAAAGCATCTGCCCCATAGCAAACAGTCCTTTTGAGATCCCATTCTCTGACTTCATACAGAAGGACCTTGATGTGGTTAGTAGGCAACACAGCATGCATATCTTAATTTAAAGTGAAACTCCAATTCTAAATGAAAATTACAAGATTTTTGTCATATAAAATCCTATTTGCAAAGCTAGCTGGTAATCATTTATTGCAAAAAGTATGCACGTTTTTTACCTTTAACATTTTTCATTATAAGGACTTTATCTAAATGCTCTGAAAACATTTTAGAAACAACCTCCTTTTGGTAGTGCTTGAATACATTTCTTTATAAGAAGCATGCTGTTGTAGCTATTTCTGCTAGTTTTTTCTTAATCCTCTTGAATTTATGTTAGCACATAAAACTGTCCTCAGTAGATGTGCATGAGACAATCATGGATTCTCTCGTGACCATGTGAAATTCCATGATGTACTTGGTTTATTTGAATGGAAATCAGTTGAATACCTTAATGTTAGAAAAATAATCTAACAGGTTGCCTAATAAACATTATCTCAAAAACCGCAGAACAAGGTCAGTAATACTGTACTTTAAAATGAATGAGTACTGGCTATAAGCTGGGGTACTAGAACTTTTCATTAAAAATTTTAGAAGAAATAAATGAACAAAAATGGTACTGAGTCAATAAAATATGGCATATTTACATATAGCTTAAGTAACATCTCCAGTAATATTTTTTATAAAACTAATGCATTAAGTCCATAAATTAATAATTATTTATATATTTTAATGAAATATATTATTTATACCTCAACCATATAATATACAAAGTAAGTAAACCATAAAACCCAAAATATAAATAAATTGGAAATTACAACTTCAAAATAGTTTTATAATCTGTTATAATTTAATTGCATAGATGTCAGGATATGTAAAGATAGTAAAAACACAAGCATATTTTTTCCATATAAGACTTAAAATAATTTGATGAATAAGAGGAAAATTACTTTTGGCATTAAAATACTGCTTCTTAGTAATAAAATGTTAACTGTATTTTCAGAAATTTCAGTTCAAGTAAGAATATGTTCTAACAGAAAGTATACCAGAGCATATAGGACAAGAATATTTTAGGAATATTTTGCAGAAGCTATATCTATGGAGCCAAATGAGAATTGTCTTTCTTCTATAAGATTTCACCTCTCCTGTAGAATTTTATAGCACTTCTATCCTCTATTAAATTTTACTGGAAGATAAAAAAAGCCCTCTAGAACAGGTACTAAGTTATAAAAGACTTTTCCCTTAAAGGTTAGTGAATCCCTGAGGCCTTCTTATAGGCACTGAAGCAAAATGCATGAGGCTGGTGTGATGAAAATCACAAATTTTATGTTGAAAACTTCTGACTACAGCAATCAGCATTTGCCTGAATCCCAAGACATCAGTCAGTGTTTATCTGCAAGAAGGAATATGCCCAATGGTGGTTCAACATTAACTGTCATTTGTAGTTGATGGCTGTATTTGATTTGATTTCTGGAGATGTGGCAGTAAGATGAAGGACTAAATTGAATCACTGTATGCATATATGTCAACAGAAAATTTCTGTCCTTAAATATAGGGTCTTAACTTTTTTTTTTTTGATCTCATATACATTGTATATTTGAGCAGAGTATAACTAAAGTAAGTACAACATAAAAACAGAACAAATGTAAACAACACTGTCCAGAGTCATACCCACTACAGTATATTTCAGCTGTCATTTATTTATGGAATCATAGCATGGTTTTGTTGGAAGGGACCTCTAAACATCATTTAGTCTAACTCCCAACTACTCTGGGTAACCTGCTCAGTGTCTCACAGTAAAGAATTCCTAAAGAATATCTAACCTAAATCTACTCCCTCTCAGGTTAAAACAATCACCCCTCATCCTATCCTGACAAAGACTCCCTCCCTTTCTTGTAGACCTCCTTTAAGGAGAAGTGCTGCTATAAGGTCTCCCTGGAGCCTTCTCCCCTCTAAGCTAAATAACCCAAACTCCCTCAGCCTGCCCTCATATAAGAAGTGCTCCAGCTCTCTGATCATCTTCGAGGACCTCGTCTGGACCTGTACCAACAGGTCCACGTCTTTCTTATGTTGGGTGCTCAAGACCTGGACATTATACTCCAGGTGGGGTCTCATGAGATCAGAGTAGAGGGGAGAATCACCTCCCTCAACCTGCAGGCCACTCTTCTTTTAATGCAGCGCAGGATAAGATTTTTTTTCTGGGCTGTGAGCACACATTGCTGGCTCATATTCAGTTTCTCATCCAGCACTATTACTAAGTCTTTCTCCTCAGGGCTGCTCTCAATCCACTCATTCCCCAGCCTGTATCAGTGTTTGGGATTGCTCTGACCCACGTGCAGGACCTTGTACTTGGCCTTGTTGAACTTCAAGATGTTTGCATGGTCCTATGTCTCAAGCCTGCCAAGGTCCCTTTGGATGTCATCCCTTCCCTCCAGAGTATCAACCACCCCACTCAGCTTGGTGTCATCCCCAAAATTTTCTGAGGGTGCACTCAATCCAAATAACATTTACTAATTTTTGTATACATATTAGTACACAGCATTTAGAAATTCTGCTCTTGTCTATGAAAAGTATCTTTATAATCTATTAGGAAGAGAACAGATGATAGCAGCTTTGACTTTGGAAAATAAATTATATGGTAATCAATTAAAAATAACCACAGGAGTCCACTGAGTATGTCTCTTCTAAATACATGAAAGCCAAAGAACAACAGTGGCCCTGAGGTGAACAAATCAAGTTGCTCATGTCTCCAAGGCTTCCAGATAGTTTCTTCTAGAGCAGATTTGTCTAGAAAGAGCTAATTGGATCGGACATAGCTAATGTGCTTGCTTCTGACCATGCTAGAAGCAAATATTTACTTCCCTTTAGGATTTGAAAGGGTGTCACTTGAGAGGAGGCAGATCAAAAACTCCCATTTGTGATGTAATACTCTCTAGAATCTGTCATAATCTTTATTAATTTTTCTCAAGCAATATTTCCTTGGTTGACCATGAAAGTTCATCTTAAAAAAATACTTTATTTTTTTTTATGTCAATTCTTTTTAAGACCACAGAAACACTAGTTATAGGCTGATCAAGACTTCTGAGCAGTCTTTTTAGATATTATTATGGGTGTGACAGTCATGCTCTTTAAAATATTTTCTTCAGGGTAGTAATGTATAGTGACTGACACTCGTGTTGAGACAAATAGGTTTAAATAGGTTCTTTTAAATAGGTTCTTTTGTCTTATTCCCAGAAAGGAAAGAATGGAATAGGAAGACCACAGGAAGATACTTGAAGCATGAGGTTAGATAAACCTTCAGATAAAATCTGTTATGAATATTACTGCATCCATTATAATTAACTCATTAACTGTGGTTTTAACATTGCTGCACTGACAGAGTCAGGACATCCTGCCATCACTCTTAGATACATTACAAAAGACTATATATATCAAGTTACAGAGATAAAAGATATACATTTACGTGTGTTTATATACCGATACCTACATACAATGAAGGATAATTCACTATAATTAAGTATTATAAAGTATAAAGAAAGGAAATCTAACTTGACAGGCACAAATGCAGCTAAAAATTACACTCATCTATTTGATGTATAATATTCAAACCCGATACTTGTGATTCTAGTGATTGCAAAATAGTCTTAAAAATATTTCGTTTCTTTTAGTATGTCTCATCGGTTTGTCATGGCTTGTTACAATAATACCATTCAGAACAGTTTGTGACATGACACAATGTGACATATTCTGACCAAAAAGCAACATGACTTCATACAGAATGTCAGAAATTTACATTAAACACATGATTTGTTCTGAACTATCAATATGAATTTCAAGTAGTAAGTATGATTTCAGTTTACATAAAAGCTAGAAATTCCAACTCTGCACTGCTACAACTGGGACTTAAGAGTATCTAAATTAGTCAAAAAGAAATGCAGAGAAGTTTAGCAATGACTTACAGCTGAAGCTTCATTTAAACCATATCTGCAAATCCATCAAGAATTTCACTGCAAAAATAATTACAAGGTTTAAATAAAAACTCAGGCATCACTTCATGGTAAATCAATACTTTCAGTTTTCTTAATTTCCTCCCAAAAAAAGGAAAAAATGTATTGACTTTTAACTACTGTTCCCAGATTTTTCGCTGCTAGTGCTGTCTACAGAGAATATCAACTTAAATTACTTTCACTTTTCATTTCACTGAAGACTTTAGGGAGTGTTTCACTAATCACCAAACAATTTTGCTATCTTTTCTGTTATAATTAAAAAAAGAAAAAAAGAAAACATTATGAACAATAGGTTTGCTGGCTGACACATTTTATCAGTCTTATAATACGTATTTTAAGAGCAGTGCCATTATATGGTTATTTTATTAAAATGACATTTATAAGAAAAACTTAAATATGAAAGTATAATTTCAGACAAATTGACTTAAAAAACTGATGTGGGGAAGCAAAAAAAAATATTTTATAAAAAGACATTTACTTCAGGTAAAAGCAGTTTCATAGAATCATAACAAGAAAGAACACTCAGCTTAAGATAAAGACATTTGCCTTCCTCAGATCATATTTGTCTCATTAAGTGCAACTAAATAATAAAATAGAGATTGGATGGTCTCCTACAAAGCAAAGAAACTGGAAATAAACATATGAAGGAAGCTTACAGCCATTTGAAACACATCTGCAGAAAAGGAGGTATGGACTATATAACATGATATAAACCTCCTTGACATAGAGAAGAATGGTAAAAATATTTGATCAGAGTACCAATTTAGACTCACCTGAGACACAAAGTGATTTTCAGACCATAAATCTCAGAAACCTAACTTATATTTCTATGTTATGCACATTCTGGATAACTTTTAAAGTAAGTGGTTTAAATGTTATGGAATCATGGAAACATTTATAGTTTTGATCATTTATTCTAAAAGGTAATTTAGCAACTTCTTTTGAAAAGCAAATTCATCCATTACCAATGCAAAATCAGGTGCAAGCTAGATGCTTAAATTGGTAATCCAACTGTATATCATAATCTGTAACTATATTCAGTCATAATACAAAAAAATTGTTCTTTCTTCTTGCACATGAAGGAGAAAAATACCTAAGAGATAGCCAGAAAAATAATATAGCTTCTCTGTGTGCAATGCTACTGATACAGCACTGAGAAAGAAAAACACTTATGAAACATCAATTCTGTGCTGTCTGTAGGGCCTCCACTTACAATGTTTACTCCAGCACCTTAAAAGGTTTCACAATATGTATAAAAATATTTGAGGACATTAAACATTGAAAATCTGTAACTTCTTTATTAGTACAGTGTCTTCTGATAAATAATTGGCTTTATATAGTCAGGTTAGCCAAAATAAATTATGAAGCTAAAAAGGTCAGTGAAAACAATAATTTATACTCCAGAAATGTCTAAAATATATCAATGTTGATAATTTAAAGATATTAAGTATCCTTTATTGTATCAGCCTTTTAAAAGTTGAATTTCCTGTGCTTTAAGCATGCGTCTGCTGATGTTGTAAAAACTACCTGTCCCTTTTCAATGTATTTTTTGATGTGTATTAGAGATATGCCTTTTGACCCTTTCCAGCATGTGTCTTCTTTAAGAAGTTTCTGTTATTCTAAAAAGACCAAAAAGTCCTTGAATTAATACTGTCAAAGAAGTTTGATACAAGTTCAGGTCTCTAGAAATCTGTTTTCCAATCAGAAAAGTTCCTAGATTTCTATTCATCATTTATCTATCATCTAAAGTCATGTGTCTCTTCAGACATCGCAGACATTCAGATATCAGCATATATTCAAAGCATTAAATTTATATTGTTCTTTCAAGTGTTTACTCCATGAGGTTAACTTCTTTATGTCCACCATCACAAGATGTATCAGCTCCTTTTAGGTTCATAACTTCAGGTTTATGAAAGTTTTCTCAAACAAGAAATGCAGTATAAATTCTTTGTATTTTGTTCTGCTTTACCTTTTTCAAGGTTTCAATGGGAGTATTCATTTTTGATTCATCTGCATTTTGATTCATCATGAAACAACACTTTATTCAGCCCAGAGACAATGCTCTCAACAAGTAGCCAGGAGAGCAATTCCCATCAAAAACTCATGTTACTTGCCTTATTAAGTGCACAGTGTTGTAAAAAGAAAGAAGAGAATGAAATTTGGGGGACAAAAGCATTGCTCATTCAACTTCATCTTAAGACTCCACTCCCAAAGTATTAGTTTGCAAAATTAGTAACGGGCATAAAGTGGAACATAGGAGGTTCTAATCAAATATGAGAAAAAACTGCTTCACAGTGAGGATGATGGAGCCCTGGAACAGGCTGACCAGGGAGATCGTGGAGTCCCCTTCTTTGGAGGTTTTCAAGACCCGCCTGGATGCAGTCCTGAGTGACATGGTCTAGGCAATCCTGCTTCAGCGGGGGAGTTGGACTAGATTATCTCTATGGTCTCTTCCAACTCTAAAAATTCAGTGAAATTCAGTGAAAACCCAACCCTTTACTGGTACTTGCAAAATATGGAAGATGCTTTGCAACTTTGGCCAGATGAAGTCTTGGCTATTTCAAAACCATTCTAAAAAGCTGATTGACTACCATTCAGAATGTTATTGCATCTTTTTGGCTTACTTTTCATCAAAAAGGATTAGAGGAGCACCCCAGAAATATCATCATCTTACCTTGTTCTACAATATTGCCGATGAGAAGCTCTTTTCAGAGCTTTTTGAAGCCGGGACAAGGCCTCTGCTTGCCCTAGGGGCTGTCAGCTGGGAGGCTGCTGAGAGAGCCTGTGAGGAGCCACTACCACCACCACCCTGTTTATCCACCTCCAGGTGATAAGAGGCCTTAGGGAGGGCTGAGACTAATCCCTGCCTACAAAGCACAGAAGGAGCACCCAGAGCTAGTGTGTGTAACTGCTGGACCCTGGACCTCTACTAGTATACAAGGTAAGGTCTCTCAGGGATTCAACTATGGTTTCCACCTGGTCAAAGGCTGTTTTTAGGAAAGCTGTGGACACCCAAAGTTAGCAGGAGTTAGCAGGCCTCATTGATGGGTCTTTAAAATAGATATAAGTGGGGAAGGGGAGATAACTGGGCTTGTCAGGATTAAACCTAAGGAAAGCATGCCCTACACAACCAATTGGGCATCCAGGCATCTGGTTGCAGAGAGTGCCAAAGCTTGGCATTTGCAATGGAGGGTAGCAGAGACAACACCTCAATCAGATGTGACCAGGTGAATGATCTGCTCAACCTGGTGACCCAGCTGAATTATGAAATGGAGAAACTGAGGAGCATCAGGGAGTGTGAAAGAGAAGCTGACTGGTGGGCCCACTCCCTGAAGGTAGGGGAACAGGTTGAGGACCCATGTAAATCTGAGGACCCTCTCCCTTGTCACCAAACAAGAGAAGAGGGGGAATGGAAACAGGTCCCTGCTCGGGGAAGCAGGTGAATTCCCTCCCAACCTCTCCCAGCTTCCTCTGCAGAACACGTGTGAAGACTTGCAGGAGGAACTGGCTGATGGAGAGGAGGATGGCACACCAAGACTAGAGAAGCCAGACAGTACACGCCAGTGCAGACCCAACTTCATTACAAGCTCCAAAAGGAAAAGGAGAAAGGTAATAGTTGTGGGTGACTCTCTGCTGAAGGGGGCAGAGGGACCAATATGCTGCCTCAACCCGCTTCATAGAGAAGCTTGCTGCCTCCCTGTGGCACAGGTCATGGATGTGATGGACAAGCTCCCAGACCTAGTAAATCCCTGTGATTATTACCCCCTGTTAGTATTTCAGGTGGGTAGTGATGAAATGGGTAAGAGGAGTTCAAAATGAATTAAAGGAGATTTTAGAGCCTTCGGGCAGCTGCTCAAGGGATTGGGAACACAAGTCGTCTTCTCTTCTATCCCACCAGTGGCAATTGTGAATAAGGGAATCAATAGGAAGAGGCAACAGATCAACTTGGGCTCTGGGACTGATGTTACAGGCAGGGCTTTGGGTTTTTCCAACATAGGCGGCTTGCCAGTAGCAGGTGGGACACACCCGTCCCAGAAGGGAAACAGAATTTTGGGGCAGGAGTTAGCAGGGCTCATTGACGGGTCTTTAAAATAGATATAAATGGGGAAGGGGAGATAACTGGGCTTGTCAGGATTAAACCTAAGGAAAGCATGCCAGGGCTTGAAGGATGCTGCATTAGTGTGGACTCTCACTCTGTCATTTCATGTGAGGAAAGTGATAGATGTTTAGAAATTACTGCTAGTGAACAATGGGAAAACCCTTTCCCAGAATGGGAAAAGGGTACCAGGCCAGGAGTTAACAAAGCTTACGGACAGAACTTTAAGCCAGAAGTTAAGGGGGAAGGGGATAAAACCAGGCCTGCTGGTGCTGAGCCTGAGGGTAAAGGGCCAAGGATGGGAGTGAAATCAATAACTCAGCTTACATGCATCTACACTAATGCACATAGCATAGGCAACAAACAGGATGAGCTAGAAGCCATTGTGTGGCAGGACAGATATGACATAGTCACCACCATGAAAACATAGTGGGATGATGGTCACAACTGAAATGCTGCAATGAGTGGCTATAAGCTCTTCAGAAGGAATAGACAGGCAGGAGGGGGGTGTGTGTAGCTTTGTACATTAGGAGTGTTTTAACTGTACAGAGAGAGACTCCAGTGTTGATGAAGTTGAGTGCTTATGGGTAAGGGTGAAAAGGAAGGCTAACAAGGGTGATTTTGTGCTGGGAGTCTGCTATAGACCACCCAACCAGGATGAGGAGGTTGATGAAGTAGTCTATAAGCAGCTGGCTGCAGTCTCGAAAATGCCAGCCCTTGTTCTGGTTGGCGACTTCAAACTACCAGATATCTGCTGGAAATATAACACAGCAGAGAGCAGGCAAGCTAGGTGGTTCCTGGAGTGTATGGAAGATAACTTCCTGACACAACTGGTAGGTGAGCATACCAGGGGAGGTGCCTTGCTAAACCTACTGTTCACAAAGCGGGGCTAGTGGGAGATGTGGAGGTTGGAGGTTATCTTGGGCTTAGCGATCATGAAATGGTTAAGTTTTCTATTCTTAGTGAGGTAAGGAAGGGGGTTAGCAAAACCTGCACCTTGGACTTCCGGAGGGCAGACTTTAGCCTGTTCAGAACCCTGGTTGGGAGAGTCCCTTGGGAGGTAGTCCTGCGAGGCAAAGGATTCCAGGAAGGCTCTACTCTCTTCAAGAGGGAAATCCTAAAGGCCCAGGAGAAGCTGTCCCCATGAGACACAAAATTAAAGGGCGGGGAAAATGGCTAGCCTGGATGACCAAAGAGCTCTTGATGAGACTTAAGTTAAAAAGGAAGGTTTACCATCTTTGGAAGAGGGGACAGCAACTTGGGAGGAGTACAGAGATCTTGTTAGGTATACAGGGAAAAAATCAGGAAGGCAAGAGTCCAGCTGGAACTCAACCTGGCAACGTTCTATAAAGACATCAACAAAAAGAGAACCAGAGAGACTGTCCATCCCTTACTGGATGCGGGGGGAAACATTGCAACCAAGGACAAGACTTAATGACTTCTTTGCCTCTGTCTTCAATGGTCAGACCAGCTACCTCCAGGGTATTCAGCCTCTTGAGCTGGAAGATAAGGATGGAGAGCAGAACAACTCCCCTGTAATCCAGGAGGAAGTAGTTAATGATTGCACCTGGACACTCAAAAGTCTATGGGGATGGATGGGATCCACCTAGAGTTACTCAGGGAGCTGGCAGGAGACCTCATCAAGCCTCTCTTGATTATTTATCAACAATCCTGGTCAACAGGAGAGGTACCAGATGACTGGAGGGTGGCCAATGTGATGCCCATCTACAAGAAGGGCCGTAAGGAGGATCCCGGAAACTACAGGCCTGTCAGCCTGATCTCGATATTTTTCTCACTCTCTTCAACCTTTTCATTTAGAGGAATATGGACGTGGGAGTTAGCCAATGGTCTCTGTTACCTTGTTTTTATAGTAGTGGTTCAAACTGCAATGAAGAGTTGACAACAGAATTACAGCAATGTGTGGAACTTTTACTTCAGAATCCAGTTGGGATTTTAGGAGAGTTGGGTGAGGAAGAGGACTTGAATACCACCCTTTCTACAAACCTTGCTTTAATGGCCTCAATAGTTCAGTCTTTCCTTTGGTATACAGAGAAATATAATACAATTCCCAAAAGTCTCTGAAAAGCAATTGGATAGGTAAAACTGGTAAAAAAAAAAAAAATGTGTAGAAATTGTGCTAGCATTGAGGAAGGATTGAGATGTGAGAAAAAGATTAATTTTTGCCACACATGCACATTATTCATGTTGTGCCAATGATGATCATATCGAAACCATGATGTAACCATGTATGACACTGCAGACACAATTCAGTATGTCTTGACATAGTGAAAGAATCTTGAATTTGGTTCTATATAAACTTCCATAAAACTGTAACCTGGACTCTTTTAGCAAAGTTATAGACAGGCCTACAACACTGTGTTATTATTTCTTTCATATTCACACACTTTCTTACAAAGTAGCATGCATCGAAGATTATAAAAATTAAATGGACAGAAAAAATTTCTAGCAGGTACATTCAGAAGGGTTTATTCTCATATATTTCGGGCAAAGAGTTCAATCCAGTAGTATTTTACCCTCTGCTATAATGCAATGAATTGATATAGCTGAAAAATTATGTGAAATAAGAATTTACTTTAGACGTATATGTATGATTATCTAACTGGGCCACCGGTTATATATTAGGTATGCCAGTCTCCAATTATATTCTGTAGTAAGCCAGAACTCGATCTTTTTTAAGTTTGCTGGTATCTTCAGTTTATGAGTGTTGCAGAAATTGATTATTAAAGAATTCATAAGTTGTTTTGCACAGGAAAAAAGCGACTATTGAAAAATACAATTCTTTGCTCAATATTTCTGCTAAGACATTTCAAAAGTACAATAGCCTTTAAATATTTATATATAGCTACTTGATCCTGCTAGCCCTGTGAAGAAAACAGAACTGAGAAGAAAAAGAAGTCAGTTTTTCCATATAATTGAGTATATTGTACAGTAAGCTCCAATAAGTTAAATGTATTATGCTCCACTCTCTACTGGATATGGGAGGTAATACATTGACAGAGGATGAGGAGAAGGCTGAGGTGCTGAATGACTTCTTTGCCTCAGTCTTTAGCAGTGGAGTAGGGTGTCCCCAGATTACCCAGACCCCTGAGCAGAATGAAGACCCCATAATTCCAAGGGAGATGGTGAGGGACTTGCTCCAAAACCTTGACGCAAACAAGTCTATGGGTCTAGGTGGGATTCACCTGAGGGTTCCGAGGGAGCTAGCAGAAGTGTTTGCAGAGCCACTTTCCATCATCTACCAGCAGTTCTGGCAAACTGGGGAGGTCCCAGCTGATTGACATCTATCAGATGTGACGCCCATCCACAAGAAGGGTCGGAAGGAAGATCTGGGAGACTAGAGGCCTCTCAGTCTGACCTCGGTGCCTGGGAAGGTCATGGAATAGATCATCCTGAGTGCCATTATGCAGCGCATGAAGGGTGCCCAGGTGCCAGCATGGGTTCACAAGGGACATGTCCTGCTTGACAAATCTGATCTCCTTCTATGACAAACTGATAAAAACTAAACAAACAAAACCAATCAAAACCCACACAAACCCCACACCCAAAACAACACAAATCCACTGCTAATCCATATCCCCAAGCACCATGTCAAGTTGTCTCTTGAATAACTCCAGGGATGGTGCCTCAACTACCTCCATGGGAAGCTCATTCCAATGCCTGACAACCCTTTCAGTAAAGAAATAGTTCCTAATATCTAACCTGAACCTCACCTGTCGCAATTTGAAGCCAATACCCCCTGTCTTTTGATCTGTGTCCTGGGAGAAGAGACCACCCCCTGCCTCTCTACAGTCTCCTTTCATAGGAGCATACTTGTAGGGAGCAATAACATCTCCCCTCAGCCTCCTTTTCTCTAGGCTGAATAAGCCCAGCTCCCTCAGTTTCTCCTCATAAGACTTGCTCTCCAGACCCCTCACCAGCTGTGTTTCCCTTCTCTGGACCCGCTCCAGCACTTCAATGTCCTTCCTGTAGTGAGGGGCCTAGAACTGAACACAGCATTCAAGGTGAGGTCTCACCAGTGCTGAGTACAGGGGGACGATCACCTCTCAGATCCTGCTCACAACAATGTTCCTGATACAGGCCAGGATGCTGTTGGCCTTCTTGGCCACCTGGGCACACTGATGACTCATGTTCAGCTGACAGTTAACCAACACCCCCAGGTCTTTTTCTGCCAGACATCTCTCCAGCCATTCTTCCTCAAGCCTGTAGTGCTTCATGGTATTTTTGTGACCTAAGTGCAGGACCCAGCACTTGGCCTTATTGAACCTCATCCCATTGGCCTTGGCCTATCGATCCAGACTGTCCAGATCCCTCAGAAAACTTCTGTACTATCCAGCAGATCCACTTGGTGTTGCCTGAAAATGTACTGAGGATGCACTTGATCCCCTTACCCAGGTCATTGATAACGATGTTAAAGAGAACTCTCCCCAATACTGAGCCCTGTGTGACACCACTCATGACCGGCCACCAACTGGATTTAACTCCATTCACCACTGGTCTTTGGGCCTGCCCTCCAGCCAGTTTTTAACCCAGCGAAGAGTATTGCCATCTAAGCCATGGGCAGCCAGGTTTTCTAGGAGGATACTGTGGGAGATTGTATCAAAGGCCTTGCTAAAGTCCAGGTAAACAACATCACACAGATAGTGGAATCACACAAATTTTCTGTAGGTCCTGTGTAATCTTTGCTAGCCTGCTGAAGATGTCTTGAATATTACAGTAAATTTATGTTGACACTAGATAACTATCTGTAGGTGACGGTTGAGCTCTACATTTCCATTGACAATGATGTAAATTTAGAAACATAGGGGTCTTGGACAGTGATGAGAAAGATTTATTCTATCCAATTATTTATTATAATCTGTAATATAAAATAAAAACCTAGAAATTGGAACCCAGAGGTTAATTACTAGCTTCTGGCAAATCAAAGGACCAGATGGTGCTGCCAAAGCAGTTAATATAGGTTAAAACAGCCTTTTCCTCACCAAACAGTTCACCTTCTTTCCCTAGGAGTGCTTCAGCCTTCACCTCTCCCTACTTTATATTGAACAAGATATTTGCAATGCAAAAGGCGGAGTGGCCATTTTCATTAGTCTTTGAAATAGTAAGCATTCTCCCCCTTTGATAGTAGGGGAGTAGACCTTAGGAATATGGTTTAGTGATTTTTGTCAGGGTTAGGTGGATGGTTGGACTAAAAGATCCTTAAGGTCCCCCTTTAATTCTCCACCATTTTGTTACAGTGCGGCTTCTGAGTTCATGTGATTAATTTCTCTTTTATCAAATGTAAGTATTTCTAGTCTAAACACAGAATTGCTCCTTCCAATTATTAAGTAATTAATCACTAATTAATGATATTAAAAGTTATGGTTCAAACTATAAACAGTAAAAATTCTATACACTTTTTTATTTTTAGTATTTACACCACCTTCCTACGATGTAAAACATAGGAAAAATACTCTAGTGAGTCATTAGGGTCCCAGGGGACAAAGAATTGACATGTCAATATTTTCTTCCTCCTCTAAATCTTAGGTCAAACTTGGGGTCATTTTTATATGCTTGTTAATCCACTCTTCACCTTGTTCTTTCTTCACTGCTTTGTAATTCCATCTTGCATTGTAATTTACTAAGTATCAAGTGGTTTACTTGTGTTGGAAACTCATTTTTTATTCCCTTTATGTCCCTAATACTGGCTTTAGTCAATTGCCAAGGTTATACTGCTTTAATGACCGGCAATTGACTGCTTATAACTTTTTATAGTCTTGAGGGCTATTGTCCCCTGTTTCTGCTTTCAAGGTCCTTGCTGTCCTCTCAGGTCTATTCCCCCACACTGCATTCTTACTCTAGAGCCCTAGATGGCTCATTTAATGCAGAACAACTACTTGCTATCAGTATTAATTAGCAGTGTGTATGTGGTGTGTCTGTACTGGTTTTGGCTGGTTTGGTTGCTTTTTTTCATAACAGCACATTTTTTCTTCATCTATTAAACTGTCTTCATCTCAACCCATGAGTTTCCTCACTTTTATCCTTCTGATTATGCCCCCCCATCCAGCTTTGGGAGAGGGAGTAAGCAACTGCTGAGCTGCCTATTGGGATCAACCCATCACAGTATGTGAAAAATAAGCATTATCTTGCAGAATTGTACAAAGCTAGGTAGAAACTAAATCAGTTTGGGTAGTAGTGATCCTGTTGTTTGACAATTTCTATGACGGTTATATATACTAAAATAAAGTTTGAGGTGGGTCAAGAAAAGTCTAGGAAAAGTCTGAAAAATCTCAAGGTCTGTTTTGATGGATAAACACAAAGGCTGTGGTCTGTTACAAATAATGGTGACTCCATATTCACTAGGATACAGTCCTGTGCCCCCTGACACATTCCTTCATTATTTTTTTTGCAACATGAGGAACTTGTACCAGATGCTAAACTGTAGGTTATACAGGCAGTAATAATAAAAGGGACCTCATCCTATTCCAGTGATAAGGACAGCTTGATTCATTGCCAATATAATTAAGAGTGTCATAAAGCAATATAACATATATGAGATTAAAACTTTCATGTTCACAATTTTCAATGGCAAGTTTTCCACTTGCAAGACCTGGGCGACTCCTCTACCTTGCATGGTTCTTATTCAGCCTTCCTTTCTCATCTTTCTTGTGTTCATCCTGTGCAGTCATGGATGTCTACAGTCCATGCTGGTCATTAGTTGCCGAGGTTGAGTGTCAAGACTTGAGAGAAATTTGAGGAAAGAAACTGGAATCAATTGGGTCCCTTCTCTTATCCCCTAATTGTTCTCAGCTATCAATGTTGTTTATGTTCGTTATCTCTCTCCCCAAAATACAGCGTGGTGATCTCATGCACTCCTGACATATTTGATGTTTTTATGGGAAGGAGGACTTCTGGTTTCACTAGGCACCTTGCCAGCTCTAGATCCAAGTGATTTCTTGTCTTCTTTTCACCCTTCCCTCTGATCTGCAGATCTTACTACTTTCTCATTTTTCTATTTGTGCAACTGTATCACAAGTGTCCATTTACCCCTTTGCAATTACATATTATATTCCTTTCTCTATACTTAACTCTATCATAAAATATTAATACATTCTTGCATATTAATTATGTTTTTAGCAGTTTCAAAATGTTACAAAATGCTTATACATTATTTCCATTAAAATACTTCAATATAACTATGCCTGAGTTCAAGGCAAATATTTTAATATATTACTTGATGGTTACAACTTACTCTATGGTTGCAACAGGTTTCTGCTTTGGCTAGTTCTCTTAAGCTGAGAATAAATAATAACTGTTCCAGAAAAGAAGTACATCCAGGAAAAGAAGTGAAAAAGAGGATGTTATCCAAAACTTGGAAAAATCAGAAAGGGAAAGGATTTCAGTGAACGGAAAGTAGTTAACAAGTGCAAGTGGTAAATATAGTAAAAGAGCAAACCAGTATACTACAGAGAATAAACTTTCACTAAGAAGCAAAAGGTTCACCATCAACAAAATACAAAGATAATTCTGTGTTTTTAAAAGAAACATTTTAAAGATCTATGTTATCTGATCAATAAATTAACCCTCCAAATTTTCATGGCTGCACAGGAAATAATAGTTATGATACATTATTATTTCTTATTTCTTTACTTTTCAGCTTTATTGATCTTTTTTCCTCCTTCTTGTATTTTCACTCTTTCTATGTATAGTTTTATGTATAAAAGAATATTGCTACAGCAATAATTTTATATATGTGTATCAACTATAACTTTACTCAGTGCTAACTCTGAAGTTAAGTTACAGTTACTGAACTGATATTCAAATTCAGAATGAGAATAATGTGTTATAATTTTATAGTTTGCAATTAAAGAAGAAGTGAATATATTCATACTGCAAATATGGATTATACTGACTGCCTACACATTGTATTTCCTTAATCCAGTGAATGATAATGATCACCGAAAGATTTAACAGAGGAAACCTGTTTATGCTCTTAATTTATTTTTACTGTTACATAGATCATTTCATCTTGCATAAAAGCTTTGATTACCGTTTTATGCATTTTCCTTTTATTACACATATATGACAAAGGTTCTGTTACAGTAAGATCTGGCGTAGTAAATTAAGCTTTTTATGTTTTTACTTTACATGTTGAAAGTCATCCTCTGCCTAAATTCTGAAATTATGATCAGTAATAAATCTTTTGTATAATAATTTATTTGGATGATCATAAAATGTTTTTTATAATTTACAGCCTGTTAACATTCTATTACAAAATGACACTGAGAAAAGCTCCCCTCTAATAGAAGACATGATCTTGTGGTAGATCCTACCATAGAAAATCCTATGATATATTAAAACAAGCTTTATTATGATGTATTGGGGCATTATTTTAAAAACCAACATGGTTGTTCTTCTAAACAAGCCTTTTAATACACATTGTTATTTAATTAGGATATTATTGCTTTTCAAGGCCTAATCTTTTGTTCTGTCTCATTTCTCACTTTATGATGAGGTATGACCCTGACCTTTGATGTTTTAGTTTGGTTTGGTTCTTTTTTGTGTTGTTTGTTGTTTTGTTGGGTTTTTTTTATTACTTCAGTGCACCAGTAAGCCAGAAAATATTTATTCAGGACATTTACATATGAATTGCAATATAGTTGAAAGGACCAAGAAACGCGATTATTTTCCTAACCAATAGCAGAACCAAAGACACTTCTAGTGTAATAAATACCTAAACCAAGTATTTATTATTAAAGACACTGATCTAATTACAGATCTATATTTCTATATTATCTTTCAGGTCTGTTCCAATAAATATTTAATTACTTATAGGAAGTGGACAAGCTCCAAAAAGAAGCAGAGTTGTATATTTGTGATTCACTAAAGGTGATTAGCCACATTTCTTAAAAGTAAAAGATTGGTTTCTTAATCCCTTTTTTTTTTTTTTTTCATTATGCATACTCAGCTCATAGTATTAAGTTTAACTCTAAAAAAGAAAAAGAGAGAGAGAAAATATTTTTCTTTTTCTATTATAGTTTGAGACCCTAAAGTGACCCATAGACAGTCTAGGGAGATTATGGATAAGCTGTGAATTTTGCTAAGCTTCTCATGCTGTCAGGAATGGACAGACTTAATAACAAAAATGTGGGCATCTGAGAAATTCCAGACAGATACCTTGGCACCACCAGACAAGGTGCTGGGGATTTACAATACCTGTGAGGCAGCTGACCAAGGACATCTAAAAATGTGTCTCACTCACAATGCAGCCTAAAACTGTCACAAAATATTTCTTCAAATTATTATTTCACACAAAAAAATCTCTCACCATATTTTAAGTATTTAAAAACTGCTGTAATTTCATGATTGCATCTACATATAGTTGAAAATGCAGTTGTAGCTATAATTGCTAAATCACTGATGCTCAAGTACTCTGCTACTACTGCTACTATGATCTGCCATAACCTTTTAAGTCCAAGAAGCTAAGTACGTTTAAGTAGAGTTAGCAGATAGACTGAAGTATATTGACTAGAATATATTTATATTTAAACCATCATCAAAACACCCACTGAAAGAAATAGTAAACAGGTTTTTAGCTCCAAATAATACACCAAATCCATGTTAGAGGGAAGCCATAAGTATGCAGACACTAGAATGTTTCTGTAACTACCTGGAATTAAAAAAGGATATTAAATATAAAATAAAAAGAAAAGTAAATGCAGTCACTAAGATGGAAATATAGCAATCATTGTCATTCTGTCTGTTAATCTCTAGTGAAACAATAGATTCAACACTATTTTCTGTTTAAGAATGGCAGTAATAGGTCTATTCTTATATTTAAAATTAAAACCCCTGATGTGGGGGTTTTGTTCTTTTGTTAGTGTTGTTTTCAGTATAATTGTTGTATTGATCACAAAATTAATTATTTCAATAGAAAATTACTTCTTTTTATCCTACCATGAAACACGAACATGATTTCTCTTAGACACTGGTATTATTTTCTTGGCAACCGCTATTTTTGTCCTCACTGGCATCAGTGAAATATCCTTATCTATATTTTCTCCTATGACAAATAACAGCCTCACTGAACACTCTTTATGTACAATGTCAAGAAAGAAAGGAAGGGAGACACTGTTGCAGCTCTCTTTTCAAGGTACTTTGATTTTTTGTTCAAATTGAAGAATAAATCTCTCTTAACAATCAAGGATAAGCTAGATCAAAACTGGAAAAATATTCTGTCTCCATCTTTTATATCACCTTGTAGTAGTCAGTTAATTTGCACGTTAAAGTCTCTAACTGCAAAACAGGCTATCCTGTATGACCACATTAGCACATGGCACAGAAAGATGATTGCATAGGACCTTTAAGATCCCAGCTATTAACCAAACTTATAAAACCACCATTAAACAATGTCCCCAAGCATCACATCTACCTGTCTTTTAAATACCTCCAAGTGATGGTGACTCAACCACTTCCCTGGGCAGCCTGTTTTAATGTTTGATACACCTTTCTGTGAAGAATTTTTTCCTTAGATTCAATCTAAGCTTCCCCTGGCTCAACTTGAGGCCTTTTCCTCTTGTCTTAACATAAGTTTACTCTTCACATCTCTTCTAATTCCTAGACCTTCACATAAAGATGATACGTATATAAATATCACAGATTTGCATGCCAGCAATAACGTCACTAAATTGTTTCCTCTATCTCAGGTACATTTTCGGTTTTTTGTAACTTGAAACTACAGGGAAGCTAAAGTGTTCTGTGGAAAATGAAAACTGAAAGAAAAGCAGAAGACATTTGACAAGGTTTTGATACTAAGGAGGCTGTAGGAGTGACTTCTGTGAGAAGAGATACCAGAAGCTGCCTCCATGTTAGAAAGAGGCACCTACACCTGGATCCAAGACTGATCTGCCACTGGACAAAGCTGAGACAATCAGTGACAGTGGTAGTGCCTCTGTAAAGAAAGGGTAAAAAATGCTGTGCAGCAGTAGCTGGGAGATAGAAGTGAAAAACTGTGTGAGAACACATTTGGCAATAAATTAATCTTCCCAAGTTAAGCTAGTGATGGTAATTAATCAGTGATCTCCCTGCCCATACCTTGACCCCATGAGCTTTTTCATCATATTTTTCTCCCCCTGTCCTGTTTAGAAGGGAGAGTGACTTGGTAGGAACCTGATGGCCAGCCAAATCAAACACAATACAACATTGAAAATAGTTTTATAAGTGGCTTGAATTTATGGATTACATTTTTTGTTCTTTTGAAAAGATGATATATTTACTTTTCATTGAAATATCACAATTTCATTTGAAAGGAAAATTGTTATTTTGCATTATTAGAAAATGCCTCAGAATATCTTTGTACTTGTGTCTCTACTTCAAATTTTACTAATATATTAATTGCTTAATGACATTGTTTCACTTTTTGGCTCATTTTAATATAACATACTTGCTGCAGAAAAGCAAATATAGTCTATACCATGCAGAAATGATCATAAATTACTCAAAGTTCTGTTTATTCATTTGACTGGCGTAGAGTTAATTTTCTTCATAATGGCTAGTAAAAAGCTGTGTTTTGGAAGCAGTGCTCACACAGAATCATGGCCTTTTCTGCTCCTTATACTACCCTGAATAGGCTGGGAGTGCACAAAAAGCTGGGAGGAGACACATCCAGGACAGTTGACCTGAACTGACCAGAGGGATATTCCATACCATATGATGTCATATAAACTAGAAGGAAAGTTGGCTGGGGGTCCACTACTCAGGTACTGTCTGGGTATTGGTCAGTTGGTGGTGAGCACTTGTTTTTTGTTTGCATTACTTGTCTTTCTTGGGTTTTATGTCTCTCTGTTATTTTCCTTTTCATTACAATTTATTATTATTATTTTATTTTATTTCAATTATTAAACTGTTATTTTCCTAACCCACGAGTTTTCTCCCTTTTACGCTTCCAATTCTCTTACCCTCCATCCTGCTATTCGGGGACTGAGTGAGCAGCTGTTTCATTGCCAGCTGGGGTTAAACCATGATAGCCCTTTTTAACACCAATGTTGAACTTGAATGGTTTGAGATAAAACTAGATCGAATAGAGCATTTTAGAAGAGATTAACATCTGAGAACAGGAAGTATTTGAGAAGGGTAGAGAATAACCCAGATTCTTTTGAAAATTGCTTTTTCTATAAAATAATGTCAAAGGACCTGCACAGGAAATCCAGTTTTTAGGAGTAAAATGGGCAAGGGGAGTAGGTTGAGGGACCTGATTCTACCCCTCTACTCTGCTCTTGTGAGATCGCACCTGGAGTATTGTATCCAGCTCTGGAGTCCTCAACATAAGAAGGACATGAACCTGTTGGAGCAGGTCCAGAGAAGGACTACAAAAATTATCAGAGAGCTGGAGAACCTCTCCTATAAGGACAGGCTGAGAGAGTTGTGGTTGTTCAGTCCAGAGAAGATAAAGCTCTGGGGACACCTTATAACAGCCTTCCAGTATCTGAAGGAGGTGTATAAGAAACCTGGAGAGGGACTTTTTACAAGGGCATGTAGTGATAGGATGCAGGGCAATGGAAGAGGGGAGATACAGATTAGATATCAGGAAGAAAATCTTCACTGTGAGGGTGGTGAGGCACGGGAAAATTGCCCAGAGAAGCTGTGAATGCCCCATCCCTGGAAGCATTCCAGGCCAAGTTGGATGGGGCTTTGAGCAATCTGTGGGAGGTGTTCCTGCCCATGGCAGGGAGGTTGGAACTAGATGATCTCTAAAGGTCCTCCCAACCTAAACCATTCTACAATTCTATAATTCTAAAACTATGGCATTATGTGGACAAAATTAATAAGTTGCTGATGAGTTTTAAGCATCCTTTTTAGCTGTACCTTTCATTGCTTGCATATAAAGATATAAAAAAAAAAAATAATAAAAAAGATATTAGGACTAATTCTTTTCATATCAAGAGAAGTTTTATGCTGATAGACATTAAATAGTATTGTAAGCAGGAAAGACAGACCTATGCTTTAATTACTGTATAACATACACTTGGCAATAATCAAGGTAAAATTAATGAGGGCATCCTTTGGCTTACTGCTGAAATTAGCATAAGTGGGAAAAAAAGCACCAGTGAGCATAAGCAGTTATGGACTACATCTGATTTACATCTTTCTGGATTTTTCCTGTCTCAGCAAAGATTGTGCAAAGTGCAGTTTTTTACTTAAAGGCACTGTTGAATGCAAGCTAACACAAACACCTTGGGTAAAGTTCTGCTCATATGGATTTAGAGGTGGGCTTTCATTGTCTGAACACAGGCATCTATTTTCATTTGAGAGGACAAGCATTACTTGAGACAAAGCTTGCAGATACCAAATAGACCCTAACAGATGTAGCATGCTTATCAGGGCTTGAAGCCCATGCAAATTACTCAGTGGTGTCTAAACCCACAGTAGATAATCTCTGTAGGGGCAACTGAAATGAGTATTGAATACCCTCCACATGATTAAAAATAATTTATGAGAGTCCTAGTTCAATCCCTCACTCTTAATTTCTTATTTATTATTTTTGATAGTAAGAACAGTAATGATATGTTTAAAAAGCAATTAAAAGTAATATGTGAATAGAAGAAAATAGATAAAAGATCCAAGCGAAGATGAATACAAAGAACAGCTCTTTAGGTCTTTAGGTAGCAAATAAGACAGAACAAGGTCAAAACTGCTGCTGAAGTAAATCCTGTTACAGACAGCTTTCGTGTAACAATCTTGTACAATGTTTGGTCAGATACACAAACACACACACATACACACACACACACACACACACTGTTCTTCATGATATGGTTATTTGGAAATTCTTTAGAATTTTGATATCTTTAGCTGTAGTAAAATGTATCAATTATACTAAGGGAGTTTAAAAGATGAATTTTCATGCTTAAAATGAGGGGGACATATTCAAAATCAGAATAACAAGACCCTATTAGGTCTGAGTAGAGCTTCAACAATCAGCTATTCCCATTTGTTTTCCCCCATTTTTTTTCCAAGTCAGCTATTTCTAAATTTTCAATGGGATTATGTTACTGAAAACAGTGGAATAATTTAAAGTTGAAGGTTTCTGGTTTTGTTTTACAGACCCTTCCATTAGCTAGAAACAAAAAGTACAAAAATGGGTAGGAAAATCAAGGTAGAATTTAGTCACACATCATTGAGAAAATATTTTTGAACATTTATTTTTGCATATAGTCCTTAATATTCTACTTTATGAAAAGTCAAACAGTACGGAAATAAACAGTCTTTTTTTCCTGATGATTTTTTTTCCTTATTCCTTGTGCCAACTTCAGCATGACAGTTTAATATATTTTTTCTTATTGTTATTTTTCAAGGTTGTCAAAATCTCCAGAGCCAGCACTAAAGATGTTTTATTTTCATGTTTTGCCCTCTTTTTTTATTTTTAATAGCAACCAGAGTAAAAAAAGCAATGAAAATCAACATCAGAATAAATTAAAATATATTAACCATTCACAGCAATATTGTATATAATACAGCTTTTCTTTACAGAAAAAAAATGAAGCACAAAATAAACAAGTGAAAATGTATATTCTTTATGTGGAAACCAATGACCTGATTATGATTTGTTATTTATCTTTGTGAGTGAAAGGCACTTCAATTTAAAGTGCAGATGCTATGAAGAAATTATTGGTTACTTCACTATGAAGGGCAATAGGCTAGACTTCAGTAATTCAACATGAGTAAAATTTAGTCTGCTACAGAGACCCAAAACTCTGTAGTATATATACTTTATACTTTAATGTATATCATTCAAGCTTCACTTCAGTGGTACTGGAAAGGGTTTAGTGGAGGTTAAGAGGAGGTTAGGAGCACGGTTTTTGTTTTGCATTTCTGAACAGGATTGCACTCCACCTGAGAATATCCTAATTCCATCCTGTACAATGTTTTCTACAGTGTTCATCATTGCTGCATCTGAGCAGCAATGCGTTAAAGGCAGGAGTAACATCTGTGCTATGCAAGTTCTGTCATCTTCTTCTCAGATATGTTTGCAATGCAGTTGTTTTGAGCTATTATTTTCAGAAGTTTATAGGCAGATATGAACTTTGTCATCTGTTTATGGCTGTACATAATGGAGATGCAATGTAAATTGCAGAGACAAAGTCAAGGAAAAGTACACAACACATTGCAGGAAGTAGTGCTATTTGGGATGTTTCAAAATTTTTCTGGGAAAATTCTCGACAAACAAACTTCACACTTAATAAAAAATGGCCTATGGAAAACTAGAACAAAGCACTCTGAACTCTCAGCTTTTCACTTCTGAAGTGCCCTTTTCTCAGAACCCGGGACAAAAATTGTGTCCAGGACCTTGTTGGACTCAATGCAAATGGTAACTACTCTCATATCAGTAACACTTCTTCCGTTTATTCAAAATAACCCTTCTATCTCTCAGTCCACCGGTAGATAATAGTCAGTGACACCTTCTCCACAGTGTCCCATATGTTCTGTCACCTTTTCTTCACACGTTTCAGCTTCTGATAATTCTTAATGCTGCACTGACCTACTTCCAACTCTGGATCTAAAAATCAGCCTGACCCTGCTGATTCAGAACTGGACTGTTGGTGATAAAAATTCACCAATCAATGACACAGTTGAATGAGCTTTGGAGATGCATGTACTGATGTGCTTTTTTTTCAGCACCAGGAAGATGAAATTGCTGTGACCAAGTAAGGCACATAGAGGTCAGGCCTAAACTTGCCAGGCCCAGAGGAGGCTGTGAATCATCTGGTGATTCAGGAGGAATGGTTACAGAGAAAAAGCATACAATGGAATGAAGAAGCACCAAGAAAAACATCTTCTGCAGATCAGCAAGGGGTATCAATGTGTATCAGCATTTTGCTAGTCATAGACACTAAATGAAACTCAAATTCAGCAGAAAGAAAAGCTGTAAAAAGGTTCAAGAAAAGGAATATTCCTTCTTAGAATGCTTTGTCAGCTAGGGAGAATAAGTGTCACAAGCAGAAACATATCCTTGGTTGATTTTTCCATTCAATGCTATCTTCTTCCTTCTAGTTCCACTAAAATAGTCATTCTTTTCAATACAGACAGTGCTTGCAAATATGGACTCTTAAGGGTATCTACGGAAAGAATTTGATTCTTCTAGCTATATGACAGTGGTTTAGGACTACTCAAGATTGTTAATTTTAAACAAGAAATATTGGGATAGAGATCCTGTAGCTGCAAAGGTGAATATGGGAAGAGAACCGCTTCTCATTTTGTAACTATGAGAAATAAAACTGAACAAAATAACAATGCTACTGTCAGAACAGTGTTTTACACTACACTGACATTTTCTCTTTAGATTAAGTAGGAAGGCACAAAAGTTCAGCTCTCTATCATTTCACACAACTCAACGCAGGAAACTCTACATAAATCTTATTAATGGTTTATCCCTGTCTAAATGTAGGAATATGCTTAAAGGGTTAATAACAGTTTACTGTACAGGATTTAGTACAATGGACCCTTGATTCTGACTTCTGTGTCAGAAAGTATCCCACTTTTAACAAAACTGAGAAAACACACAATATTTCTTCTTTTTACTGTTTTGAACACATAGTACTTTATGCTGTGAGCAATTTGGAGATATGTCTGTACTAACCTAAGAGTAAGAAGCAGATGCTGCCTGGCCATCTGACTGCTGCCTGTCTGGTAAGAAGCTGAGATAAAACTACTTTATCACTGGATGAATTAAAAACACTGGCTTTCAGCTACCAACATCACAAAACTTATAATGTCTTTGGGACTTGCAGCCCTCGTGAAATTTAGCTGCAAGTGGCTGATGGATTCACAAGTCATAGTGACAGATGGACAGGCTGATGGATAGTCTAGTTCTATAAAGCCTTTTTCCTTGCAAAAACACATCACACCTAAACAAATTTAAGAAAAAAGCAAAACTTAGGGGCATTAAGAGCGAAACCCAAATAATAACCAACAGAAGAACAACTATTCAAAGTCCGAAAAAGGACAAATGCAAGTGAAAATACAAATTCAGAGTGAGAAAGAAGGAGAGGAAAGCTAAAACATCTAATAATTTCCTAGATTTCTGGCAAATTTACATAAATGTTAAAGCATACATGACATTTTCATTTCACATGTTTGGTTACATTTTACACAGCACTTAAACCCCATGTGAATACATTTGTTTAAACATCTGTAACTCAATTTCAAGCCCCAACACCACTATAGCCACGCCATAAAGTTTGACTGAACTCCCCAAATGTTAATCTGTTTATCCTAATCTTTCCCATATTCCACATAACCAAATTGTCTGGGTTTTGGCCAGGATTGTTACATACATGTCTGTAATCATTTTGCTGAAAGATTTTTCTCTGGTTTATTGTTTCTCAGTAAAGCTAAAAGTCTTTCAAATATGAAAATTCATTGGCAGTCAGAAATAACATTTTCTACGCACATGGTGTATTGGATGTATATGGATGATCGGGTTGGGGATTGGGTTGAAGTCATTGAAGATTTTCTGTATGGAAACTCAAATTTTTTGAATTAATATTTGTTCTTACCTAAATTAGGATCTTTCCCTTAAAACTTCAATCCCTTTTTCTCTGAGAATTGGAATGTAGTGATGAGGGGTAATGGCTTTAAACTGAAAGAAGGGAAATTTAGATAAGATAATAGGAAGAAATTCTTTACTATGGAGATGGTGAGACATTGGAATAGGTTGTCCATAGACATAGTTGTGGATGCCCCATCCCTGGAGGTGTTCAAAGCCAGGTGGGATGGGGTTTTGAGCAAGCTGTTCTCACAGAAGTTGTCCCTGTCCATAGCAGGGAGCTTGGAACTAGATGATCTTTGAAGTCCCTTCTATCCGAAACCATTCTATGATTTTATGATTTTGACTTTGGGCAACTGAAATATAAAAACTGATAGATTGCATTCTGACCAGCACTGAGTTCCTCTGCCTAATACAACAACAGTTGGGCACATTTTGCATGCTGCTACTAAATCATCCCAAAATTACATTAGCATATTGTGTATATTTTTTTATTTTTGAATGTGCATTTCATAATGGTCATGATGGGAGTACCACTGTTGTGAATAATCTGACTGAAAAGTCTAGCTGCATACTATGAAGCAATTCTTTATTTATCTGGCCACAGCAGGCACTGACTTCATTATATTACACAGCAGCCAGCAGAACTTACCCATTACAATTATTCTGATGCTTTTCTGTGTTGGTGCTATTCATCACAGAAAGTTTCACCTGTCATTTTCCTTTCAGTGGAAACTTTCCAGTAAAGATCAATTTTAAGGATTTGGGCAGCATTATTATTATTGCTTATTAAAGTAATAATTTCTAAAGGGGTCTCATGGTGTTAAAAGCCCTACAGTCACACACTATAAAATGACATAGTCCCTGCCCTGAAGAGCTTCTAGTGTTAAAGGCACTTATCTTAAGACTAGAGAAAGGTTTCATTAAAGGAATTTTAAATGCACTGAAATGCATTATTTGGCAAGTAGGAGTAGAATAAGCAAAGCAATCAAAGTAGTGGCAAGAAAATTCTTTTGTGGCAGGCCACAAAAGTGATCAGAGGGCTGGAGCGCCTCTCCTATGAAGACAGACTGAGAGAGCTAGGGTTGTTCAGCCTGGAGAAGAGACAACTCTGGGGAGACCCTATAGCAGCCTTCCAGTCTCTGGAAAGAGTGTATAGGAGAGCTGGAGAGGGACTTCTGTGTCTCCACTTTCCCCACTCCCTGTGGAGAGGGAGTGTAGCAATAGGATGGGGGGTAATGGTTTTAAACTGAAAGAGGGGAGATTTCGATTAGATACTAGAAAGAAATTGTTTCTTTTGAGTGTGGTGAGGCACTGGAGCAGGTTATCCAGGGAAGTTGTGGATGCCCCATCCCTGGAGGTGTTCAAAACTAGGCTGGATGGGGCTTTGAGCAACCTGCTCTAGCAGGGGGGTTGGAACTAGATGAACTTTCAGGTCTCTTCCAGCTCTAACCATTCAGAGATTCTATGGAAAGTTGACTGGTTGAGCCTGTCCTGGTGTGAACTGCAGTTGTGAGAGTGTAGCTCCTTACAACAACCAGGAGGCACAACTCTCCCTGTCAGACCACACAGTCCCTACGGGGTTGCAAGATGGACTCACAGCTGCACATAGGCCTGTGTTTCTCCATAACAGCAAAAAATTGTCTTGCCTGCATATTACACGTGCCAGAGTCAGGTGGCCCTTGTGTTAAGCAGTTGTGACTGACGAACAGTTCCCAGGCTGGAGAGGAGGAGTAGCACTGCTGCTTGGTGAAAGTACAAGTTGCCTGCTTCATAGTGGGAGGACAAAAGAAAAACATTAGTGGGCAGATACACAGCAACTTTGATTTCATAGAAATCTACAAACAAGCTCAATTTTCATAACTGAAGAATATAATTTGAAATATTTTTTGTGAAGTATTCAAAAGCTGACAAGGAAAGCTTAAATCATAAATCTATAAAAAACCACAACAGGCTCTAAAATAAATGTGCCTGTAGAGAAACACCCTCAAACCTAGTGTTTAATATCATTCTGATTTCATACTTGAAACTTTCTGTTGCTATGGAGAATGTTTCTGAGAGCATCTGAGGCACTTTGCTTAACATAACAGAGTTGTAAAAAAAAGCAAAACTATTTGGGAAGCTTTTTGTCATGGAGCCCCTAAAACTGTACAACACATTGTTCAATAAGCAATCTTAGTCCTAATTCTCACAAGAATAGTGGAATAAAAAGAAAAAAAATGGAGCACAATGTGTACAATATTTTTACTCTGAAACTCCCAGTCAGATTCTTTCACTGGCACCTTTAAAATGGAGTCTGTCATGCATTTTTACAGTAAAAAGCATATTCTCTTTTCTACAGTTTCATATAGCTTCATCACATTTGAAATAGTATTTCCATTAACAGCAATGCTTAAAGGTCAGTACATTGGCCAAGCCTTAACTAAGCAATACAGAAGGGTATCACAATAACCATGAAAAATTACATTGTCATATGTAGCCATGTTATCAAAAAAATAAAATTTAAGTGGGGATGCTTTTTTTTTAAAAGGACAAGATTGCAAATTCGCTCATACTAAATGACAGAATGATTCATCAGCATCAGTCCTGTTCTGCATTTGAGACTGGTGCATGAGGAGATCAGAGCCTGAATTCATCTGAGCAGCTTGATCCAGATTAGATTAGGGTTTCCTAGCTGTCTGAGAAATACTTCAGACATAGCTAAACTTGCTATATTTTTCTGCTTCTCTCTGTAGTCTAGAGGGAAATGATATTTGCTTTTCTGAAAACTCAATCTCATACTAAACATTGAGCTTCTCAAGTGGGCATTCCATCTTCACTTGCTATATCAAAAAATAAATCAAACATGTTTGTGCAGAAAATACTATATTTTCTTTTCCCCTTACGTCTGACAAAGCTTCCCAGTTGATCAGAAAAAATACAATAAAGTATATACAGAGAAACTGGATATGGCTGTGCTTTGGAACTAATGCATTCACAGTGTCAGAAGATGACTTGATGCAATGTGCTTGTTAGTATAGCATCAAAGAAAAAAATTAACATAGATTTATTTTGGAGACATTATGCTTTGCATCCTATAGCAGGCATCAAATCAAGAGTATGTGTGCTATATTTCAAAGGATAGTAATAACAAATGCCAGTTGAGAACTGAGATATTTCTTGCAGTTAAGATTTCTATTTTACTGATGGTATGGCAAAATGTTTAGTGTTTGGAAATTGCACAAAAACAGACAGTACATTCAAAATAGTTAAGAATTGTACTAGAAAATTTAAAAACCAAGATTAAGTATTTTTTTTAATTAAACATGTTCTCACTCAACTCACAGCAGGGGGGATTGGGCTAGATGACCTTTAAGGTCCCTTTGAGCCCAAGCCATTTTGTGATTCCATGATCCTATGAAAGGCTGAGTGAATTGGGATTATTCAGCCTGGAGAAGAGAAAACACAAGGGACATCTCATAAATGTTTACAAATATCTGAAGGGAAGATGCAAAGTAGATGGAGCCAGGCTCTTTTCAGTGCTGCCCAGTGACAAAACTAGATGCAATGTATCCAAACTGAAATACTGGAGGCTTCATCTCAATATCGGGAAATGCTTTTTTAACTGTTAGGGTGACCACTGGCACAGATTGCCCTTGGAGGCTGTGGAGTTTCCCTTTTTGGTGATATTCAGAAGCCATCTGGAAATAGTCCTGGACAGCCGGCTTTAGGATTGCCCTGCTTTTGCAGAGGATCTTGGACAAGATGACCTCTAGAGATCCCTTCCAACCTCAGACATTTTGTCATTCTGTAATTCTAAACAAATTTGAGCCCTGAAGTCATTGGGCTCTCTGTGCCAACATATAAAATACTAGTTCAAGAATGTAAATAGTTTCAGTAAGGTGAAATAAAGCTTTCTTCTTATCTGGGAGTATCTCGGAAGAGAAGAGTCCCTCAAGTAACATTTATTCATTTTTTTGTTAATATGTAATACACTAAAATAGTAAAAATATATTTGAAAAAAAACTTGCAGACTCAGGTGTACAATCTTAATGAAACTAGCTGTAACATTTATTAAGACATTTATTGTCTATTTTAAAATTATTAAATATTTCACAGTTTATGACTTACAGACGTTTTTTTTTATTCTGCATTTGACATCCAAAAAACCTGAAATTATTTAGAAGCTTTGTGTCAAATTGAAATTTATTTAGACATTTTTCACTTCTCTGAGATAAATTACTTAGGGAAAGCAGGATGTGGATGTAGATATATGTTGATTGGCATTGAATACATAAACAAAAATGTGCTCAGATATTTAAAAAATATATTACAGATGCTGAAATATTGTATAAAAATAAAGAAATATTACCAATTAAAACATAATTTCCATCTGGAAAAAAAAAAATCTTCCCCAAATTCATTATGATTTAATAGTCTGTTAACCAATATCAACCCATGCGGTGAAAGGTGATTACATACGTGAGGAACTTAGGCTGCCAAAGTTTCAGAATGTGTCTAGAAGATGGCAAGTAGGAAGAATACCAGTTAACTCTTGGGTTAAACTGAAGCACTATTATATTCACATTTTGTTTCCTTTTCTCTGTTCTCTGGTCTTATAAACAATCTTCACTTTACTGCCCACGACACCAGAAAATTACAACAGCTGTATAATATGTAGAGAATCTTTAAATGACCCAAAGTGCTTTTCCAGATATTTATTTCAAGACTTTAGCATTAATGCTGACTTGTCTGAATCGTGCATCATTATATTCCAAAAATCTCTTAGGAACGTTTATCATATTCTTCATAATTTTCTTAGTTTGAAAAAGCTACTTATGATTCATTGAATTACACAAAGAATTTTATATTAAAATATATGTGTGTATTTGTAAATTTTAGACATCACTTTACACAACAAATGTCTGCACAAAGTAGTGACATCCAATTACAAAATATTTTAGAAAACTAAAACTTAATTCTAGCGGTGTTTCCGGAGACATCAATGTATCTTGTTTAAAATCTTTGTCAATCATCTGATGGACAAGACACAGTTCACTGTCACAAAGTTTGCTGGTGACAACAAACTGGATTGACCAGTCAATATGAATGCAGGACCCCTGCATTGCACAAGACAGTGCCAGACTGGAGGAACAGAAAAACAGAAACTTTAGGAAATTCAACAGTAATACAGACAAGCTGCCATGTCCCAGATGAAGGACCCTGCACTTGGCTTTGTTAAACTTCATGTGATTTGCATGAACTCACCTCTCTAGCCTGTCCAGGTCCCTCTGGATGGCATCTCTTCCCTCCAGCATGTCAACTGCGCCACTGAGTTTAGTGTCGTAAGCAAACTTGCTGACGGTGCACTCTATCCCACTGTCCATGTGTCCAGCAAAGGCATTGAACAGCACTGGCCCCAGTATGGGCCCCTGGGGAACACCACTCATCACTGGCTGCCAATTGGACATTGAGCCCTTAATCAAAAACCCTTTGAGTGCAGCCATCCATCCAGCTCCTTATCCACCGAATCCATGACTTTCCAGGAAGTCACATGGGACAGTGTCAAACACTTTGCACAAGTCCAGGTAGACATCAGTTGCTCTATCCTCGTCCACCAAGTCTGTGGCAGTATCGTAAAAGGCCACCAAGTTTGTCAGGCCCTTGGTGAAACCATGTTGGCTTTATCCAATCACCTCCTTGTTTTCCATGTGTCTTAGCAGAGATTCCAGGAAGATCTGCTCCATATTCTTGCCAGGCACAGAGGTGAGACTGACTGGCCTATAATTCCCTGGGTCTTCTTTTTTTTCCTTTTTTGAATATTAGGGTTATGTTCCCCTTTTTCCAATCTGCAGAAACTTAACCAGACTGCCACGATTTCTTAAATATGATGGAAAGGGGCTTAGCAACTTTGTCCGCCAGCACCCTCAGGACCTGTGGATGGATTTTGTCAGGTCCCATGGACTTATTCACCTTCAGGTTCTTTAAGAGGTCTCAAACCCTATCTTTTTGTACTGTGAGCAGTTCTTCATTTGCAGAGCCCCTGTTTTTGCCTTCTGTGACTTGGGCAGTGTGGTTTGAGTCCTTGCTGGTAAAGACTGAGGCAAAGAAGTTGTTCAGTATCTCAGCCTTATCCATATCCTGGGTAGCCAGGTCTCCTGTTTCCTTCCAGAGAGGACCCACAACTTCGCTCGTCTTGACTTTGTCCCTGACAAACTGTTCTGACCTCAGCTAAAGACAGCTGCTCTGTCTTTATCAGGAGATTCAACTAGAGACTTTCTATATTCTCTTACAATATGATCTAAGCTATGTGTTCACACAAGGAGGTGTTGGGCCAAAATCCTGTGCCCATGCATGGCAACCCCATCTTTTTCTTCCCACTCCTCTCGTCCAGCCTTCTTGGTGGTGGGGCACTCTGTGCCGCTGTTGCCTGGCTGGTAGCTACTTTTTTTGAGCCAGCAGCCAAGCCCAAATAGCAGGAGGAGGAGGAGAACTGCAGCAATGTCACAGAAGTGCCATGGCTGCAAGGCAGGGAGGATTGAGGCTGCCCAGGCAAAGGCAGCCTGCTCCAGCCCCTGCAGGAGCTCAGTCACCTGCTCTCACAGGGACATCTCACGCTGCTCCATGCGCTCAGGCATGGCCTTGACCAGCGGAGCAGCCAGCATCTGGAAGAAGCTTTGCAGAGCCTGGAAGAGCAACAACCCTGAGGCAGCCATGGCCTGCAGGAGGAGAGAAAGAAGGGTCTCAGGGGGGCTGTGGGGGGAGCGGGGCTGGGAGCTGCAGGGAGCTGGGGGCAGGTAGCAGAGGGGAGAGGCAGCGGGGAGGCAACAAGGCCTGTGCCCAGCCTCAGCGGTGGTAGTGGCGGTGGTGACACCATGCTCAAGGCACTCCCGCCAGCAGCTGGGCCCTGGATGGCATGTGAGAACCAACCCCCCACCCCAGGAGCCAGTGTTGCTGCCCCGGCCCTCTTCCAGCCCAGCCTCAGCCCGCCAGCCCACTCACTTTCCCGGGCTCGAGTGTCTCAGTGCTGCTGGATGGGATCCTTTATAGCCACCGGAATTGTAACATGTTCCCTGAGGTGTCCCAGGTGCCAGAGCACATCACAGGCCCCCCCAGGAACCATCCCCGCCTCAGCCCCCAGAACAGCTCAGCAACTTCCCCCTGCCCTGGGCTCCTGCTTAAGAGGTACCTCTCTTCACAGGGGGGCTAGAGTTTCGTTGCATTATCATCTGCCTGCCCAGGGCAACTTCATGGTCATAGACAATTCTGAGTGGAGGGGACGCATGAGGAGCATCAACTCCAAACCCTAGCTCCCTACGGGCAACCTTCTACAGAAAACACAGAATAATAGAATTGTCTATGTTGGAAAGGCCCTTAAAGATCATCCTAACTCTGACCTAACTCTGACAAAAAAAGAAAGAAATAAAAAGTAAAAATCCCTAAACCAAATTCCTGAGGACTATGTCAATCCATCTTTTCAACACCTCCAGGGACAGTGCCTACACCACTTCCCCAGGCAGCCTATTCCAATGCTTGATAACCCGTTTGGTGAAGAAATGTTTCCTAATATCCAGTCAAAACCTCCCCTGGTGCAACTTGAAGCCATGTCCCCTTGTCCTATCTCCTGTCTTTTGGGAGGGGAGACTTGACCCCCGCCTCTCTACACTCCCCCTTCATGTAGTTATAGAACACGATAAAGTCTCCCCCCAGCCTCCCCTTCTCCAGAGTGAACAACCTCAGCTCCCTCAGACTCTCCTCATAAGAATTACTCTACAGAGTATTCTCCTCACCAGCTTCATTGCCCTTCTCTGGAACCACTCCAGCACCTCAATGTCTTTCTTGTGGTAAGGGACCCAAAACTGGATACAGTACTCGAGGTGAGGTCTCACCAGTGCTGAGTACAATCACCTCTCAGATCCTGCTCACCACACTGTTCCTGATACAGGCCAGGATGCTGTTGGCCTTCTTGGCCACCTGGGCACACTGCTGGCTCATGTTCAGCCGACAGTAGACCAACACCCCCAGGTCCTTTTCCACCAGGCAGCTCTCCAGCCACTCTTCCCCAAGCCTGTAGCACTGCCTGGGGTTGTTGTGACCCAAGAGCAGGACCCGGCACTTGGCCTTATTGAAACTCATCCTGGTCTTCCTGATCCCTTATGAAGCCGTTCCAAGGCTCTAAAGTCTCTTTCAGTTGATTTTGACCTCCCCACTTCTTCACTCCCCACCTGAAATACTAAAAGGGGATAATAATCAGAGGGCTTTACTTACTGGTCAGGAAGTTTGCCCAACACATCCCTTAATCTTGCTCCAGGGAGGCAGCAGACTTACGTGTGAATGGGGTCAGGATGCTTCATTGGCCCCTCCACTCCCCTCAGTAGAGAGTCACCACAAAAAATGACCCATCTGCTTTTCATTTTAGTGCTGGTTTTGATTGCAGGGTCTATGGCAACTCGGTCTTTCTGGCATTTCTGGCCTGGTTTTATAGGCTCTTCCTGGATCTACCCCTATATCATCATTCTGTGACTGGTCACAAGCACCCTTAGAGCTCTGTCCTAAATTTGCTTCCACCCTTGGTTTGTAATAGAATGAATATTGATTGATATTTACCAGTTGCTGAGTTTGGATTCCTTTAATCTAACTGACAGTATTTACAACCAATTGATAAGAAAGTAAATCAGATAGACAGATGGATAGATACAAATACATTTTATTGGGGCAATTACGTGATAAAACACATATTTGATAAAACATATCATTGTGTGAATTGAGGGAAGCATTTTTAAAATGGTTTAGGAAATATGTCAAATGTGAAAGTGTTGCTAGATTTATGTCAGGATTATTTCTATGACTTTAAGGGAAAATCAGAAAAGTAGTTACTACTACAACAAAAACAGGAAAAGTGCTGCACATAAGCTCTGAAGAGGAAACCCAAAATTTAGAGAATGAATTTAAAATAAATTTGATCGTGCAGTGGTAAATTCAGACTCAGGGTGTTTCATTAAGTTCAGTTTAATGAACTAATTTGCCTTCCTATTATCCACAAATATATGCAAAACATCATTAATTGGCATCTTTTTCTCCAAGTAAAAAAAAAAAAATATATATACAGTAAAGTTGCTGGTTTAAAAAAAAAAAAGTATTATTACCTTTTATTTGAAGTTTAATTATTTAAATGCTACAGAAAAAGGGAAAATACAGAGTAAGAAAACCAGAATCATATTTTCTTTTGATTAGAAAATGGTTACATATTTCTGAAAGTGTCACTTATGCCATAACTGTTTCATCAGACATCAGTGTATCGCTGGTGCGGTGAAAAAAGTTTATTTTTGTCCCTTGAGTCTGGTGTTGATGAATGATCTGTTATAGTTACCCTACATTCTTACAAATGGGTGTTCTGATCCACTTGTATTTAACTAGTAATATTTGGTTTTAGTATTCTAAATGCATTAAATCTTTCAATTCCTATACTGACCGAGATGTAGTGAAGCATATGTCAAAGCTATGAATATAATCAGCTAATCAGTATTAATAACAAAATTTTCTAAAACCTTTATTAAATTGCTTTCTCCACCAGTGCTTCAAGGCAACAATATAGGGTTAGTTTGTTTTTTGGGCTATGGTGCGTTGACATTTGCCAGATGCCAGATACCCACCTAGCTGCTCTCTCACTTCACCTCCTGTACTGGGCCCTGCTAAGATACAGTTAATTTTCTTCATAACAGCTTATATGGTGCTGTGTTTTAGATTTTTGACCAAAGCAGTACTGGTAACACACTAACATCATATCTTTTGCTGAACAGTGCTTGCACAGAAATAAGGCCTTCTCTGTTTCTCACTCTGCTGAATAGATTGAGGGGGGTGCAATTAGGTTCAGAGGGGACACAATTGGGCAGATGATACAAACTAAGCAATTAGTTATTCCATATCATATAGCATCATGCTCAGCAATAAAAGAGAAAAGAGGAGAGTATAAGAGGGTTAGCCATCTTTTGATCAGGAACGGGCTGGGAGTTGGTCTGCCTATGGGAGTTGGTGAGTGATTGCCTTTACAATCTTACACTTCTTCTTTCTCTTCTTCTCTTCTCTTCTCTTCTCTTCTCTTCTCTTCTCTTCTCTTCTCTTCTCTTCTCTTCTCTTCTCTTCTCTTCTCTTCTCTTCTCTTCTCTTCTCTTCTCATCTCTTCTCTTCTCTTCTCTCTTCTTCCACTTATTGAACTATTTTTTTTTTTTTAATCTGGATCCCCAAGTTTTCTTGCTTTTATTCTTACTTTCCTTTTCCCCTATCCCACTGGCGGGGGTAGGTGAGAGGGAGCAAGTGTGTGGTGCTTAGCTGCTTACAGAGGTTAAACCACAACACATCCTCGACAGAACAAGGAGGAGAAAAAAAGAGGAAATAACTTTCAGTTGAGACAAAGACAGGAAGATTACTCACAAAGTATAGCTTTGGGCAGAACATTGGCCTGGAGAAAAAGAATTGAATTTATTGTTAATTAAAATATAGTTGGATGGTGAGGAAATACAGATAGTACCCCAGGCTCAACTTCAATTCTTTCAAAACTCTGATACATTCCCTGCCTCCCACCACCCTGAGTGGTGCACAGAGGAATGAGGAATAAAGGCTTGTGGTCAGGGCATAACAGCTCCTCTCTGACACTCCTTCTTCCTCAAAGAAATGTTCTTTTCCACAGTCTGCAGTCCTTCAGGCTAAACGTCCTCCAGTGTGGGATTTCCAAGAGCTACAGTTCTGTCAGGGCATATTCACCTCTCCAGCATAGGATCCTTCACAAACTGTGGTATGAGTATCTGCTCTAATGTGGTACTCTCCACGGGCTGCATGGAAGTCTCTGCTCTGGCATCTGGAGCACCTCCTTCCCCTCCTCTTGTCTCATGGTGATGTTCACACAGCTGTTTTTCACAATTATTTTTTCTTACCCCTCATTTGCATGCAGTGTTTTGCTCTTTCTTAAATACTTTTTCTGAGGCTTGGGTGAGGGGCTCAGCTATGTCCTTTGGTGAACTCTTAGAGTTATTTTGAAGAAGCTTTGTCCAGCATGGGTCAGCCCCTAGCCTCTTCTCACTGAGGCCACCCTGTAGCCCCCACAGCTACCAAAACCTTGCCACCTAAACACAATATATGTGGTGTTTTGTTTTTTTTTCCTTGTTTTGTGGAGTGTGGGCACTTCCAATAGTTATCCAACGTTTCTTTTATGGAAGCAGCTGCACAGCCTACAACTGTTCCCAAATCTCAATCTTTGCCATGCTGCAGTATTTTCAAGGCACCTACTGCAGTTCTTGATCTGTTGCATCTGAATAAAGGAACTTCCAATGAAATCTTATCCAATTTATAGTAAAAATAAGGGTAACCATGCATTTAATTTTAAAAAATAAAGGAAAAATAACAAATCTCTACCAAAAAAAAATAATGTGAAGTGTAATTCTCAGATCTTGTCCTAGAGAACAGAAAAATAGAAATAAAATAATGGGGTGAAAAATGGGAAAAATGTACATGCAGTGCATGCAACATTATGCAGTCAAAGATTTTAGAAAATTTTGAAAGTTATTTTGAAAATGTGTGGTTTGCCACCATTTGCCAACCTCACATACTCTAAGTGAATGCCATCCAATGGCTGAGACATATTTAGGGACCTATAAACATCTGGACCAACTGTCCACAAAATTCTAATCAAGTTTAGACATAAGAGTTACATTTATCTCAAATCAGTAAAAGCTTTTAACATTAGTGTTAGTATGTGAGAAGAAGGAGGACTGGCAGAATAAGTTCTTACTAGTTCAGTACTCAGGTCAGGTTTCAGCTCAAACAGCTCAAACTGTGGATTCTTACTGTTAAATATCTAAAGAAAGGTGCCCACTTGTGACCTACAGGCTTGACACAAAGTACCGTCATACATATAATACCATTTGTGATGCCTAGTTTGTTATAAAATCTGGCTTCTAGTTGTTTATTCAGAAGGGTTAGGATGTCCTACAGATCCTATGGCTTCTCTATCAGCTTTGCCATAGGGTAAGAGTCTTATGCCTTAGTTCAATTTTCTTAATTCAACTAGGCAGTTGAATTAAGCTTTGGGTGTATAGATTCCAGCTATAGTCCTCTCCATATATATACCACTCCTGGGTAAAATTCAGTTACTGAATCTTTAGGTTCCCTTTGGTATCTCATCTATCCTCCAAATGTGTGTTGATAAGTTTTAATTACTCATCCAAAATATTTTGGCAGGAAAAGAGCTTATATGAATGTAGCAATTTTAAACATTAAGCAATCTTTATGTATTGAAAGTTATGCCATGAAACACAACCTCTTTTTTTTTTTTTTTGATGAAAATTTTTTTTAATGAAAATTAATATGGACCTGAAATGTTGCAAAAGGATACCAGATGATTGTACACCTGCTTTCCACCTGCTGATGAGATATGGGAGCCACTTAGTTGATACAGTTGATACAGTTTCCAGACCAAACCCTGTCAGCATAGTTAGCCAGGAAGAAGCACTCACATATTTATGGAAGGGAGCGAATCACTGGGAAAGATCTTTTTCAGTCAAATTTGAAGTTTAGCTTCAGGGAGTTGTTTACCAATTATATCCACATATGTAGTTTGCTAATCTCTAAAGCTTGTTTCGACTGGGTGCTATTTGAGCCCTGAATATTACAGATGTTATTTCTGGGAAAATATTAGGCAATTAGATGCATCCTAAAGCCTTTTTCACCTGTATTTTAACATAGTAGGGATTGACTGATTTTCCCTACATGAAACCACACTAATCTATGCTTGGATTGTGCAAGTCATCCTTTGTTTACAAATACTTTCCTGAATACTCACTTTTCTATCCAGCTTTTTGTGGGAGTTACAGAAACAAGCATACAAGGAGTCATCTTTTCCTCCTTTCCTTTCTACACAGTGATACATTAATAAAGATTGATGCTCCATTGATATCCCAGGCTGCAAAGTAATAGAAGGAAAAATGGCAGAGAGATCAAGGCTTTCTGTAAATCCCACCACAATTAAAACAGAAGTAAATAAACAAATAAATGAACAAGTCTGTTTTTTTAGAGGAATAACTCTGTAACTACTCTTTCTCCCTCAAGATCTTCAGAGAAGGCTGAAGTATATTCTGTTGGACTTGAAATTGAGTTCATTTAGACTGCAACAGAATTTGAAATAGAAAAAAACCCAACCAAATCCCAAAAGCCAGCAATGAAACTCACTTTTGATTTGATCAATACTTTTCTGAGATATTACCAATCTTTTTTCTGTCAGATTTTTTGATTGCTTAATTTTGTCTTTCTTGTTATCTGTAGTAATCTTAAAATAAAAATACTTTGCAATGAAAAAGGAAACAATTTTCAAAATTTGTTTCTCCTGTGTTTGCCTAAGCCTTTTTATCCCTTTACAGTGAAATTTATAAAAATTTTGGTGCCTCGGAGATGTAGCTTTTGGCATATTAATATTCATCAAAATATATTTTTTTCTTAGCTCTATAAATCCTTTATATGCCAAGGAATTACAGGAAAGAAAAATAACTATTTAAAAGCATACATATTTATACATCATATGTTTCATAAAGATAGGGAAATATTTTCTTCTTGAATTTTCATGAGATTAAACTTTCTCTTTCTCAAAGCAAGGTAGTGATTGATGAGGTTGACCTATGTATCTTAAAAATTAATGCACTTGCTGAAGAATTACCAGGTTACTTCTTCTGTAACCCCAAACCTATGCACTTATTATGAAGTCTCCAGTTTTTGTATTAAAAATCTTGCCCTTTGTTAAATGGACAGCTCTGAATATATAGAATTTAAAACCGCAAGTTATGGATGCTGCTCCACTTAGAAAGTGTAATGAACTATCCATCCCAATTACAAACACAATTTGTAATCAGATTTTGAGCAGAAGAAAAAAAAACCAACTTGTAAATGAAGGAGCTAAATGAACAATATGACAAGACGTACAGAAAGCTGTCAAAAACATTCAGAAAATGACTAAATAAAGCTCACTATATATAGATACAAGAGGGAAGAAAACTTTCTAAAGGTATCAATAACCAAACTGGCAGGTAAAATGAATGGATGAGTAGATTTCACTATATTGTATATAGCAAAGAAAATACAATCTATGGAAGTTGAACACACACTGTTGATGAGATTTGCAGTTACAATGGGGTAAGGGAAGGAAGAATAACTGAATAGCTATAGGACATAATAGCATAGAATATATATGAAAAGTACAAATTTTAACAAAAGAATACTTATACTAGGATCCCAATTAAAATACAGTTAATATCAGCAAATGTCAAAGTTACAAATCATTTTGTGCAACAGGAAGTTAACTAGTAGGTCAAGACACTGAAGAGAAAGTAGATTCAATATATGTTTTTAGGTTGGAGATATGGGAAGCTAGGGAAAAGGGTAGAAGTAATAACAATTATCCATATGAATAGCATTCATTTTAATAGTGAAAGTGGAAAAAACACCCACTTTTTTCATCTCTACATAGGCTCTTTTACTAAAAAATACCCTGATTTAAAAAAGAAAAATATGTATATTCTGTTGAATAAACATAGGCCAATGACTAGGCACAAACCCTGGGCTTCTGATTATCTGGAGACTTATCTACTTATCCTGGTTGTTTTCTGAGCCATATAGACCAGGTCCATACAGCATAACTGCATCATAGAATGTATAGACCAGTCCCAAGCAGTTTGGGCAGAAGTCAATTCCAGTCACTTTGTCACAGGATGTATATATATATGTATATGTAGCCAGAGACTCCCTGTGAGCTCACTCTTTCACCTGGAATGGAGTGGAGCCAAAATCAAATTCCTGCTCTACATCACTAAGAGTAAAAGAGATCTCTGAATCTCCCGTCTCCTGCTAGACCAGCTTCAGAATGAACTTGTTGAATTCCGAGTTGCTGAGGTTGAAGGCTCTCCGGTACAGCTGTCCTGCTGAGGGTAGGGTCAATCTGAGAAAGGCACAGCTGGACTGACACAGTTCAGGGCTGTGTAAAGTTAAGTTCCGAATATCTTCAAGGAAAGGGTTGACTCAATCTCTGTGTGCAATCTGCTTCAGTGTTTGAGCCCCCTCATTATAAAAAAGGTTTTCCTGATATTTACATGGAATTTCCTATATTCTAATTTCTGCCTATTGCTTTGTGTACTGTCTCTGAGCACCTCTGAACTGAGTCTAACTTCTCCCATCGGGTATTTTTACATATAAATAGAATTCCCCCAAAAGCATTCTTTTCTTTAGGCTGAACAGTGCCATTTCTCTCAACCTCTTCTTATATGACAGATGCTCCATTCCCCTGATCATCTCCAGTCCCTTAGTAGAAGAAAACAAATCCTTACTGTGACTCTGTAATCATCTTTGTGGCCCTTTGCCAGACTTACTCTACTATCTTTGAATCATAGAATCATAGAGTAGCCCAGGCTGGAAGGGACCTCACAAGAGGTAATGCCCTTCATAATGCATCCCAGAAAACTTTTAGTCTTCTTTGATGCAGGGGCGTGTTACTGGCTCAACTCTCACTGTCTTTTCTGCTAAGCTGCTTTCCATCAAGTCAGCCCCAAGCCTGTGCTGGATATACATGTATTACTCTGAAACAAGTCAAAAGTGATGCTAACTAGACAGGAAAATTGTGCCTATGGTAAAGGAAAGAGTTGATACTAAAATCTAATGACATATCTATTTATATATATATTTGTATCTAAAAGTGATCCTATGTTAGTATAAGATGTAAAAAGAAATCAGCAAGAGAAAACCCTTGAGTTAAGAGAACAGCTGTCTGATGAAAATATCTCTTTTGTTCAGTGTTGGATAAAATAAAAAAAGAATGGAACAGGAGGAAAGAAGGGTGAATGCAGAAGAGGGAAGGGAGATTGGATGCAAAGAAATATTTTGTCATATAAATGAATAGGGTGTCAGATAAAGTGTAAGAATATTTGAACAGAGAGATCTGGTGAATGCATATGATTCATGGAAAAGAATGAAAAATACAATAGTACAGTTATGACTCAAATTCCAAATAAGAATGATGTTTCCACAGGTGATTCTTTCTTATTTTTCTCAGTGTCAGGCTTCTAGTGTTTGCAATCCTGAGACTTACAAGGAAATAGCGATACGATTAAATGACTAATAACTAAAAGGAGAGGCCACTTAATGCCTTTTTTATAGGGGTAATACTGAGTATAATGGCTGAAATAAGGCTGAGATTTATCCCTTACTTAAGCTGGAAAATGAAATGATAAACCGAGTAATAATGACAAGCATACTAACTCTGTAACTATTTTCCAAAACAAAAAAGGCTTGGGATGGAAATATGAAGAAAAGCAAAAGGTAAAAAATAAAAAAAAAAATTTAAAAATCAGTGGAGAGATTAATAGAGAGAGATTAATAGATGTTTTATGTTTAAAAAGCAAAGTTCAATGAAAATATATAATTGGTATCTAAGCTCCCCTCTTTTTGCAGTATTCTGCTACAGTAGTAAAATGTATAAAGATTAGTCATAGGAAGCTGAATAAAAGGTCCAGAAAGAAGAAGTGAAAGACAGGATTAAAGAAAAGAATGCAGAGAAATTGAAAAAAAATACTTATGGAATCAGAATCAACTTGTTTGAATAAGATGTATCAAAAGTAGATAATACTATAGATATAAGGACAAAATATAGGATATGGCACTCTGTTCAGATGTTATGAGTTGAATTATGAATCATAGAATCCATAGAATCATATGGGATTGGAAGGGACCTGTGGAGATCATCTAGTTTTGTGTCATCCAACCCCACCAACGGAGCAGGTCTACCTAAAGCATGTTGCACAGGAACTTGTCCAGGCAGGTTTTGAATGTCTCCAGAGAAGGAGACTTCACCACCTCTCTAGGCAGCCTGCTCCAGTGCTCTAACACTCTCACAGGAAAGAAGTTCCTCCTCATGTTTGGGTGGAACTTCTTATACTCAAAGTTTGTGCCCATTTCCTCTTGTCCTGTTACTGGGCAC
>BJBW01012912.1:0-72296 GCA_004320125.1 Scolopax mira | reverse complement strand
CTTCCAACTCTAAAAATTCAGTGAAATTCAGTGAAATACGCATGTGTTTGAGCTTAAGACCTTTGTTAAATATTGTAAGAAGAAGCCAACTGTGGTTTTCTGGTGAAACCACGCTAAACATGAGTACATATTAACTACAGATTCACTTATTTGGGCAAATAAATGCTCACATAGAGCTTTTCCTGCAATAAGGCAGTAACATCTGAAATCAATTCCTGGGGGTGGATGTCAAAACAAAGCACACAATGATTTATGTGGAAGCAGGAGTTAAAAGAAAATTAAACACTCCCCACACTGGTAGGTGTATTGGGCTCTACCAGTCATGCTGATTTTTTTCGTATTTTCAAAAATTTTGATAGTCTTATTGAAAGAAAAATTATCCTCCAGGGGACCTGGCTTTTTTCATTCTTGATTTAGGACTAATCTAACCTAGGACAAATGCTCTCTGGTGTACTTATAACTTTTTATGGAATGCAATGTTGCTTGCTGATGTCGTAGTTTAGCAGTGCTGAGTGAGTAATAACAGGCGTTAAATACAAAAGATGCAGAATGTTTCCTATGTCACGTTATCTAAATACCCTTCACTTATGTCACCTATATATCCCACAAACTTTCTCAACTGTTTATTGACAGAAATCGAGGCAGTATGCCAAAAACCCCTCCCTGCTTGAGTCTTTTTCCCCAAGGGCAAGGGCAGCCTCTGGCTCACCCTGAACATGGCATTTCTTACGGAGGCTTACCTTGGGACTGAAGGCTATTTCCACGCTGCTGAAATTTCTGTTATCAATGTTTCCAGAGACTATTTGTTTGGAGAAACTATTGTGACCAGGATAAATCCTTGACTGGAAGAATTTGTCATTTTGGTACAGGACAAAGCCAACTCTCCCATTGTCTGATGAACCTTCGTGAGGAAAACAGAAAAGTAGGTATGGGTAGCAGATATCAGAAAAGCTGGAGCTTTTGAAGAAACCTATGCTATGCTGTTTCACACATCCAGTATTTACAGAAGATTTTTTTTTAGATATTTACTTAGAATCCAGTCAAGAATCAGAGAAGCACTTCTCTTTCCATGAATTTCAAGAGAGCCATCTTCAATTTTTGCTGAGTGAGGGTGTGAAAATTATTATTACTTTCTCTTAATGTCATTTCTAGGGAAAAATATAAAAAAATTCTGGTAATGAAGAAAATAATATCCTAAATCCTAATATATACAGACACACTCTAAATAGCCAGGCTTTTAATAACACTAAATAAGAAATAGTAACACCAGGAACATTTAGTTAGACAATAAGAACAGTCAGACAATAAAAAACATTGGTTGAACTTTTGTTTTCAGATTCAACTTTTGGACTCTCTTTCTTTTACACTCTTTTGCCAAATCAGATTATCCCAATATGTAGGTGTGAGGAGATAATATGTCCTGGCTAACACCTGACAGTAGTAGTAATTTTATTTGAAGCGTTTGATGTCTTTGGATTTCAGGACAGGTACATATGTACTGGCTCTTGATTTTGATATCTGTAGAGATATAGTCAAAGATTCAATACATTCTCAGTTTTAGAAAACAAAATAAATTAAAAAGTCCAAAACACCAAAAGCATTCTGGCCATTACCTATTACATGTGCATTAATCTATAAATAAGATTCTCCAGCTCATTTGACATGTGCATTTCTTGTACCAACTTATAGAATCAGCATGCAAAAACCCCAACATATAATTGTTTATATTGGCTAAGGAGTGGTTTTTCCAAAGGAGATTTTTAGTGAATATTCATTCAAAATTTTCCAAGGTACAGTTTTCAGTAGGAAAAAGAACTTACTGGTATTGATAATGTTGAACAGTATCTGAACTTCAGTACCGAGGTCACCAATAAGCCCAGAAACATTTTCCTTTATTTCTAGTTTTGTGGACTGATAATATCCCAGGACTGTATCTGCAAAAATTATCAGTGGATGCATTAGGATTTACGGTACATACTGCCTTGTCCAGGTAAAGCCAACAACACACACAGACTTACCTCTCTGTGCCGAAAACAGAACCGAAGAGGAGCTTAATTTCAGTGGAGCAGACTGGATTGCAACATTGGGCTGCGAGATATTGGCAGTGAAAGAAAATTCCTCCATTGTTTTTGTGAGGCTACATTGAAATAATGAGATAAAAGTTACCATTATTTGTTAATATAAGGCTACAGGTTCAATTTCTGAGCTTCCTTTCTGATTCCATTCTCCAGTGGGAACTGCTTCTCTTTCTCTATTCTCATCCTTTCTCCAAAGCAGAAAAATCCAGCCAAAATTGGTTATGTTGGTATAAGTCTACTGAATCAAAGAAATTGCATATTGGAGTTGAACACTAAAGAAGTTTTCACTTGTCCATGAACAACTGTCAGCCCAAAACAGAAGGGAAAATGCAGTTTACTACGTCTAAAAAAAAAAAGGCAAAAACTAAATTTACCTTGTTGTAACATTGACAAGATCATTGTGGTTGAATGCTGTTTCATTGGCATCCAAGAGTTGACTCACTGTAGCCATTACTGCTACAGATGCCTGAAACAAGCAGGAAAAAAAAGGCAAATTCAAGTGCAATTAAAATAAACCACCCCATGTGCTACATAACAGATAGGCAAAGTAAGAACACTTAATAAGCATTGCTTGAAAGTGCTCGCAACAGAGTCAGCAAAGCACAGGATGCCATTTGTGAGAACACAAGCTTTCCACCAATGGGTTCATAAATGCCACACTTTTCTTGACCTAGATGGTAAGGATTGATTTAAACATCAAAGGATGCTCATATAGGAATTTCAGATATATGCAAGTCTAGACAGATGATAAAAACCAAATTTACATGCAGCTCTGAGAACTGACCCAGCAGTGATCCCACAAGTATGCACTCAAGGTACTTAAATTCCTCTGCTAAACGGCAAAATGAATGCATTTGGTTGTAGTGCTTTAAGGGGAAATTGCACATTCCTTTCCCTGGTAGAGAGGAGACAGAATTGATATACCAAACATTAAGCTACAAAAGTCTTATTTTCATCTTAATAATCTCACCTGGGAGTCTTCTGAAATATTTGGCTTTTTCATAATCTGTGCTGCAATGTTCGCAGCAGCAGAAATGTTCTCTGTGGTCAGTTGGTCTGGCACGGAGGTGAGGATTTGAGTGTTACTTGCAATTGCTGAAACATTGCTGGAGTCCACAGTTTCAACCTGTTAAGAAAATGACATTCAAAAGAAAGAAAATGAGAAAAGGTAAAAGAGCCACCAATTCTATAACATTCTCAGAGAAAATAAAAATATACAATTAATTGGTGGTCTAAATCGTTTCTGTTCATGTCAAGTACGTGGCATTTGCCAATTCTCCCTAGGGGTTGATTTCATGGGCTCCTGGAGTAGCTTGGATTAGAAGGAAGCCCTGGAGATCCCCTGGCCCAGCAGGACTGACTGAGACCCAGCTGCTCAAGAACTCTGCATATCTACAACCTTCCTCAGAAACCTGCTTTTTCTTGAGTAGCGTCAGAAGGAACCATTTTTTCTCATCTAATGTGAGTTTCCCATGTTGCCACTTGTCTCCATTTCTGCTCATCCTAAAACTCCGCACCTTGAGCAAGAGCCTGGCCCCATCATTCTCCACACATTGCCATGAGGTATCTGTAAACAGCAGCAAGATCTCTTTGTCTTGAGGTCATTGTGCCTGTAAACTTCTATACACTTTTCACTATTCTTTAAATAACCAGAACATGATTTTTTGAAAAGCCACCAGAGGAAATTGAAAAATGTCACCTGGAATAATCATGCTTCTCAACACAGTACTCATAACCTGCACTGAGAACATTACCCTCACTTCAGTGGGGATTGTATATAGTGTACATTATATATAGTGTCAGCTTGGAATAAATGTAGACAACCAAAGAAAGTATTCTGGTGCTGGAGATAATAATAAGAATTGCTAGAAACACTGTTTGGGTCCAGAATTCAGAAGAATTTCCTTTGTAGGCTATGGAGACAAACTAAACAGTGTATTGAGTCACCCACCCTTTTCTAATCCAGTCAATGAAGAGCTTAACTGAATAGGTTCAATAACTGAATTGTCCTCATATTGTTTATGTTGGGAAGCTATCAAAATCAAGATTAATTCAATCATGCAGCTCTTTATAAGCATTTCTATGCTTATAAAGCTTGGAATGGTAGGAAAGAAAAATGACTGTGTTGCATAGGGAGTAAGGCAATTTGCATTTATAATTACTGGAGATTATATTAGTTGACTTGAACTAATATATGTATCGTGAACAAACAATCCATCGTGAATGCTTATTTTCATTATACTTCTGACTTTTATCATGACTCAAAGTAAGTATTTGTATTTATAAGGAATAAAATCCTTTCGAACCTGGGATCACTGGCATGACCATCTCCCCCTCCCATTTCCTCGCATTCCCCATCGCGCCCCGAGCTGCCCTGGCCTCACTAGATGGCAGCACGACATCGCCATGTGTAATAAAACCCAAAATTACCAATGGCAGCAGAACAACCGTATGTCGCAGCCTTATGTTGTATCTTATTAGCATTGAGAATAGCTACTACTAATATTATATATTACTCTAGAGAAGATTTGACATTTGAACCATTTAGTGAAGGCCGTGTACTGGGAAACTATGACTTTGATTTCAAGGGCTTCCCACCAAAGGATCCAGGCAGGCAAAGCATTGTGTTGAAGGTACAGTAGTCAAGCAAAAATACACAATGAAGGGACTTCTCTTTTTTAAAGGGACTGTGATAAGGAAATGAAGCACAGAAGCAAAAAAGGAGAACCAGTCACTGTCTGTAATGAGTTTAGTCATGTCCAGCTCTCCATGTTTTGTAGATACGACAGAACTAGAAGCTTTAAAGCAAGACTTAGGGGTTTAAGGATTTTATCAGGAAAAGTTTTTCATTCATACAAAAGAGTTTGAATTTGAATTCCTGAGGGAGAGAAGTGTTTTGCCCAGATCACAGGACTGAATGGAAAGACCTCACTCTTAACCCTTCCTAGCGTGTCAGCATCAGCATCACTTCATTCCCTCATGCCAGCATTCTCCAAATCCCTTCCACTTTCTAACCGATTTGGTATCCTGGGTCAGCATCGCTTCCATTCAGAGATGTTCGCTGTGAACAGAGAACCTGACTGAGGAAATTGCCAGCCAGTTAAGAAATATGAAATGGGATGCTGTGTTCAGGCAAAACCAGGCAAAATAAAATAATCACTGTTGGAAATTCAGACCATTTGGAAAGCAGCACATGCCAAGAGTGCCACTGAAAAAGGCTTTGGTCCTTCATTTTGCCTTCTGTAGTGTTTTAAGAAATATAACACGTCTATATTTCCTGCCTCAATTTCCTTTTTTTTTTTTTCCTTGGGATGATGCAGAATCTCAGACACTGTTTAAATACTAATTCAAGATTACCTGTGATGCTAGGGAGTCCAGATTTTCATTACAATTCAAAATTTGGGGGGGGCCTAAGGTAGGAATTCTCTCTTCTCTGAAGCACATCCGGATTGCTATTGAAGTGTTACCTGTAATTTTGTAAAAGCAAAGAGATACACATTTAGTACAGAAGCACTCGCTCACATGTACATGACCTCATTGGTAATTAAAACTGTGCTATGGGCGTGACACCCTGTCCAGTGTTATTTTCTGTTTGGATGTAAAATATTTGTCTTTCAATGTTACAAGTGGCGATTTTTAAATTTTTTAAATAGTTATTGTTCTCTTTAGAACACAACTTTTTGTGTTTTATACTCATATACACAGTCTTGCCAGAGAGGCTGATGTTATTCACGCCAAATTCAGGTAAGCGTAGTTACGCTGGAGCTGCAGAAGCACTTCTCTTAAATGGGAGGCATCAGCACGGAGCTATCAGAAAGACTTTTTAATCATGTCCCAAAAAACATAGTTTATGTGTCGTTGAAAGAAGTGCAAAGGGTACATTGGAACAGCAACACTTACTCCTCTACAAAGTCTCTGAGAGCTGAGACAGTTCATTGAACCACAGTTGATGGAAAGTGTCCTGAGTCCTAATACTAATTATTAAGATATAACTAGGTTATTTTTCCATCAAAGGGCTGTTCAGGAGCAGATATTAACTGACTCTCAGCCCAGGCACAGATATGACTCGGAGTGCGTACCTTAAGTTCTCTGTGTTTGGGGTAGAAAGCTCTGTGGAAAGTTGTGTGCTCCTGCTGCCTGATCTGTGCTGTTCTGCCTTCAAACACCAACCTCTCGTTCGGTCTAAGAACCTGACATCTTTCACAAACCTTACATTTACTTTTGGGAGGTAGAAGCGAAAGGAAAGAAACACATACCATTCACAGTACCGGGTTCACATTTTTCTTTGGAGTTGCCATATTTGCCTACTATAATCTGTTCAAAAGTAAGGCTTTTTAAAACGCTTTTGGAAATGTTCACTGTGTAAGTACTGGCTTCACAGAAATTAACTGCACAGAAGAAAAAAGAAAAACATACATCCAGATCAAATATTTTTAGTTCAAGGACAGATTTTCAAAAATAAAATAGTATTGACACAACAGAAGTTCATCTAATCATAATTTCCTAAAGGAAATTAAAGCAATTGGGTAAAGATGGTCTAAAGCCAAGCTGCTACAAGTGATATTTATGAAGTCACTGAAAGCCTAAAAGCCCATCCTTTTTGCCACCTCACCTATTTTCATTGCCTTGGTCCTACAAAATTTGTAAAATGATATAAAGCTTCACTTCCAGAATCTTGTCACCCAGGCACAAACCAGATTTGGTAACCTAATGCCACAGCAGAGGGCAAAAATACACATTAGCTCCAACTAGGGTTTGGACAATTAATGGAGGATGGTCCTTTGGTGACTCTGAGCCATGTTGGGTCGGCTGCAGTTTCTGCTGCCTGCTGGAATGGGATGATGTGGCCACCCCAAACCCCGTGCCTTGTCTAAGCACCTGGTATATCTAAAGGCAGAACGATGAGCTCAGTGCACCTGTGGCCTGAGCCAGTACAGCAGCCTATTGCATTCTCATGTCATACCAGATCACTGTAACATAACACATATTTACCTTACAATGCTGCAAACACTTGAAAAAAAAATACCACAGCACACAGGCACAAAACCTTTGCTTGGTCTTAGGACTTGCAACATCCTGGTATTGCTAACTTTTTTGCTAATTCAGACCACATTTCAGCTGCTTACGTTCCATTAGCAAGACTGAGTCAAAGAAGCATACTTGTGGTCAGGGTCCTGGGGGAGGCTGTGGAGACCTGGAGTGTTCTTCATGTTCTGGCACAGGCTTCTTTGTCAAGTCACATAAATTTCTGCAGGTCCTGCTTTCTATAGGGTCTCAGTTTCCCATTACATTTGCCTTCTATAGAAATGGTTATGTACAAAGGACACGTGACTCTGCAAAGATTAGGTCTGCCTTATAGCACCATACCTGAACCTTGTTTGCTAGGAGGTGATTAGCAGGATAAGATTTCTCAAAAATGTGAGATGGCAGAAGCCTCTGGAACATCTAGAAGGGCATCTAGGCCAAACAGAGGCTTCACATCCTCACTGGGAAACATGTTCCAGGGACACAATACCTCCCTAATCAAAACATTTCTCTTCATGGTAAATCTCAGCCTCTCAAACTGCAATTTATAACTGATGCCTCTTGCTTTACCTTCTGGTGTTACCAAGAAGAATTTGGATTGCAACTCCCACAGTTTGCTGGAAGCTGCTATTAGCTCTGCCCTCAGCCTCCTCTGCAACACACTGAACAAGCCCATTTCCCTCAAATGTTCCCTGTAGACCACCCCTCACCATCCTCACCTCATCCTTCTGGACCCTCTCCAGTTTCTCTGAGTCTTTTTAGCCTGGGGTCCAGGGGACAAAACTAAGTACATGTTTTGCAGTGGTGCCTCACCAGTGTCAGGAAGGGGAGGTTAAAAGTGTCCATCAACCTGTCTGCCTTCACAAGGCACAGCTGCTCTGCCTTGTTTGTAATGAACACACACTGTTGGCTCATGTTGAACTTGGCCTCCACTGTCACTTCCGTGTACATTTCAGTAGGGCTACTCCTCAGCCACCAAGTTCCTGGTCTGTACCAATGTCTCTGGCATGGAAATCAGAACTTTCCCTCCTTGGACACTGTGAGATTTCTGTAGGCATGGTCCTCGGGGTTCTCAAGGTGCATGCTGTGTTCAGGTCTTTGATGAAGACAGTAAATGATACCGGGCCTAGTATCAACCAGCAGGTTACTCTGCTTTTATACTATTCCAATCAAGCACCTTTGAGCTACCCCTTGAGCTTATCTGTTGAGTTCATTGTCAGCCCAGGTAACAGTTCACTTACTCAACCTGTACATCTACACCAACCATACAAGAAAGCTAAGGGAGATGATGTCAAAGGTATATTACATCTGTTGCTCTTCTCTTTTCTACATAGGCACTTATTTCATACAGAAGGCAGTCAGGTTGGTTAGACACGATTTGTCCTTTGTAAATCCATGCCGAGTGTTCCTGATAATCTTGTCTTTCACATGCATGGAAATAGAATCCAAGACGATGTGCTCCATAATACTTCTAGGGTCTCAGGTAAGCCTGACTGGATTATAGTTCCCCCCAGTCCTCTTTCTTGCCTTTCTTAATGGTGGGCATAAGGTTGGCCTTTTTTCAGTTCTCTGTGGTCTCCCTTGATCACCATGAGTGACAGGTAGCAGCCCCACAGTGACAACTCCCAGGTCTTTCAGCAGTCTTGAATGAATCCCATCGAGACCCATGAATTTGAATACTTTTGTGGTCATCCTGCCTTCCTTCTGACAGATGAAAGCCAGGAATAAATTGCTACATTCATGCATGAATAAGTATGCATTCATACATGAATATCTAATGAAGCTTTGTTTTTTATCTTTCTGGTTACTCAAGCCTTGATGTGAAAGTGTTTTGGGCTATACTACTTGGTTTTGGACTTACAAAAGCAACTCCATCTGAAATAAAATTGTTCAGTGGGTTTTTTCCCCACCAATGCAAATCTCAAATTATTGCATGTATTCTGACTTCGGTAGAGTTGCTCCAGAATTTAAAAAAACAAACAAACCAACACAAACAAGTAGGACAAAAACCAAGCTCTTCTTCATGATCTGTGAAGGAAAGTAACCATGACATAATATACAAAAGGAATGAAATATGAGCCAAGTGGAGATTTTCCATTACCATTGGAACAAAAGTAATTGGTTTACAAAAGTTGTCTACCCTGTATGCCCTGTTTTCTCCTGCTGGCAATAAACCAGTCACCTCCTCTATAACCCCAACACTCAACTGCACTTCCTTCCAGCCTCCCCAACACCTTTAGCACTATGTTCCCACACTCTTTATGCCCCATCATGCCTCAGTGCCCCACACCTCTGTGTTTTACATCCATCTTTAGATTCCCAATACATGAAATACACATCATTATTTTGTTAGCTGGTGGAGAGGAGACAAATGTCATGGGTAGTTTAGACATATGCATCTTAGTGGCGAGGCTGGATTGACCGGCCACATGGCCCCCACTTCTTCAAAGCCAGCATAAGTCTCCTTGCCTTTTTCTCAGTGAGGTATTTACAGGGTTGGTCTTCTGTTCCCAACCGAGAATACGTGCAAACCTCATAGAATCTCAAGACCTTAAAGACCTGCAACCATCAAATGAATTTAGCTGAAACTGGTCAGCAAGTTAAAGTTGCCAAGAAGGCGGAACAAAAGACAGATGGACAGTATAAACATTCTTCAGGAAAACTGAGTAAACTTCAGCTTTTGTAAATGCAATAATGTTTGTTATTATTTCAAGTTAATGATGCCTTTCCAAACATTCTTACCTCATGTATTTTAATAACCATAGTTATTAAAATCTATTCTTTAAGGCAATTCACAGCAAATCAAATATAGAATACCAGAGGAGTGAACGTAGGGAATTACAGAGTCATCATAATGCTTTGTTTCCAATGCTGAAATACCATCCATGATTATTTTATTTAAGCCAAACTCCCTGAAACATTTTGCCCCAATGTTCCAATCTGTCACGAACCCACCCAATCTTTCACTGTCTGTTGGATGTGCTACCTTTCCTGATGTAAGGGAAATGACATGGGAGAGATGAAGTCTACCTAGGAGTCTTCACCAAAAATATTTTCCTACATAATCTGTGGGTCTTTCAACATCCTTCTGACCAAACACGTAGCTTCACTTAACAAAGGTGCAGCTGACATATGACCACATATTGTGTGTCACACTGTCCACGGTGTGGGTGGTTGGCTTGGAAAGCATGAGCTTCCATGCTTATTACCAGCTCTGAAGATAATGCCATTCAGTGAGCCAGCACCATCCCAGCATCAGCTGGAAGCACCTGCTCCAGTTACAGCAGTGCACAGATGCCATGCTGTGCCAGAGGGGACTGAAATGGGATTCCACCAGGCCAGTGCTATAGCACGCATTGGAAATTTGACTCATCCAAAACCAGTGCCAGGGGCAGTAGGATCTGAGGACAGGCATTGTCCTGCACGTTGCTGAGCTGGATGGTGTCCTTTAAACATTGGCAGATCTAGACATGGCAATACTGTCCACTAAGGTCTGAATCATTTTCAAGTAACTGTGATCTTCAAACAGAGGAATTCAAACAAAGGCCAAATTGGCTAGAAACAGGCCACAGACAGTTGAAACCTGTAATGTCTTCCCTGGATACGTTACTCATTTGAAAGAACAAGAGAAGTGGGTGAAGGATATGGCCTCACCTAGCATAAAGAGCCACGTCACTGCTTGTGGATCTGACCATGCTAAGCAGGTCTTGGCAAGATGGGAAGGGGAGATCTGGGGCCTCTCAGAGCAGAGGGGTTCCCAGAAATGACATCAACTGCCCATGCTGCCTGGCATGTACTGACCTATCTCACAATGAGATCCCACCCACTCCTCTGGGCACACGCAGGCTCCATCCCGACAGATGCCATTGTTGAGGCAGGAGCACGGAGGTACCCCAGGTTCTGTAGTGTCTGTGTAAATAAAGAATCAAGAGATAAATATATATCATTAATACATACGTAAAAGCACTTAAGTATCTAGTTTGATGAAGGAAAGAAAGAAACAAATATGATTTATTTGAAGCTTCAGCTAAAAAGTATTCAGCTAAATAAAATATGTGACCAACAGTCTCTCCAAGGAACTGAATCACTGGTTCTTCCTTGAATACGTGTGAGGCATGAATGTGAGGTTGAAGCTTTCAAAAATGAATTTGCTTTCCCTCAACAGTGTAGGTGGAAACAGTTCTGTGCGGCGGCTAGACGAGCAGGAGGGATGGTGTGATCCTCCAGGCTGCCAAAAGCTCAAGCTGCTGAACCTGTGAAAAGCCCAGATACTTCTGCAGGATTTCACAGGTGCAAGAAGACAAAGCTGGGCCACAGATTCCCAGTGCTGAGGGACCTGGAATGGTAACAAGGACGTGGATATTAACACATCCAAGAACCAGAGAGACATACTCTGATTCTAAGCCAGGCATTATAGGATTAAACAGATAAAAACCATTGCCTCAATCTTAGCCATAAACTCTATCCACATTCCAGAACAGGTGCTGATTTTTATTATGGTTTTTAGCAGAAATAGTGGGTTTTATTTGAAGCAGTTGTTACACAGGTTGCTGCAGCTTCAGGGAAAAAAATATAAACACAGTATAAGAAATAGCAGACAAATTGCAGGTGTTAGAAATTTCAGAATACCGTAGTATTTCCTGTGTTTGGCAAGCTCTGAAAATGTGAAGTTTTCTTTAAAAAGCGATTGGCAAATCTTGAACGGCTAAGGAACATTCTGCAGCAGAAATTGCGACAGGGAAGGGGTTGATGGACCTCAGGCTCAGAGAGATAGGTCCAAGACCTGGGAGATTTCCAGGGACCAAGGCTTTTTTTGCAGTTAATCTCACCCAGTCGCTAAGTGAAGGATGGATTCAGATTCCCTTCCTATAAGGTACATGGGTGGAAATTGTGCACTGGGTACAGTCTGTGCCTTGAAATTATGCAGAAAACTGGAGTTCAGGACTGCCGTTTGATCTGACGTTGTAGTGCCTGTGCTTTTGACAAATGCTGGCAAATACAGCCCAGCCAGAAAATTCAAAAGTAAACAGTGGTGTCAGGAACACATGTGCTATTGTATATTTCTGATGTCCTCATTGAAGTAAAAAGATTGCCTAACTTCTTACTCTTTAATGGGATTCATACAACTGGAAGGTTGTTCCAAAGTATAGGGGATGGGCCACGTGGCGGGGTAATTCTGTTCTTGGCACACGTCACTTGGCTCTTGCTCACGTTGTTGCTGTTTCATGTGTGAGTTTTTCAGGCTGTCTCAGCTACAGCACGGCCAGCTCTCTCTATGTGGAATAATCTCTACGTGTGGCTGGGTAACGACTCCGGTAGCCATTCAGCTTTTCAAAACACATTGTCTCTCCACTGGAAATCAGCTGAGATCTGATGGCCTGAGAGATCTGGCTCACCTGAGATCTGGCACACCTGAGATCTGGCTCACCTGAGAGATCTGGCTCACCTGAGAGATCTGGCACACGCGTGTGGGACGTGGGGCTGTGCAATAGAGGAGTGACACCGGGGCTCAGCCGCTTGCTTTGGACTGGGAGCCCAAGCACCCAGGTAACGCTGGGGAACCTGCAGCACAGCTTCAGGGCAGGGTGATCTGGAGCAGAGGATCCCGAAACCAGGGAGTTTCAGCACCAAGTGCTGCCCTGCAAATGCATAGACCCCGGGCTGCCTGCCGAGGAGCAGGGCAGGGGAGCAGCCGGGGCAAAAGGAGTGCAAGGAAAGGGAAAGATGGAAAGACACTCCTTGGAAAGCAGTAAAACAGAAAAGCACAAAGCTGTGGGGTAAAAAGTCCAGCATTTAACCCTGGAGGTTTGGGCACAGCTTTCACATAGCTCACATAGCAAAAAGCAAGTGCCAGCAAACAGCATCAGCCTTACCTTTGCCTTCTCAAGAAGGAATCCCTCTGTAATAACAACGTGACACTTGTGGGATCTGTTAATGCTAATCGAAACTGGGGCTCTATTTAATGATTCCTGATAACCTTTCTTAGATGACTGTTCAAGGTCTCACATACCATTGTAAAGGTTTTTGGGGTTTGTGGGGGGTTTTTTTGTTGGTTTTTTTTTTTTTTTTTTCAGAGGGAAATCTGTGTCTTTCACAAACATGAATTCCTGAGCTGACTAATGCAGTCATGTCTACCCCACATGCAGTAAAACTCATCAGGCTCCAGTAATTGTGGCATTGGCTTAAAATCATGGGGTTCTGGTTTTATTTTAGGAGTAAGAAATCATCTTTTTTTTATTATTTTTATTTGGCTTTGGCTTTTAAGTTTTGCAGACATTAATCATCTCAAAAATCATGTTGATTTTTACTATATTTTTAAAATAAAACTAAAAGACTCTTGTATAATACTATATCATTATGAACTGTTGAGGTTTTTTTAAATCAAGCATTGTAGGAACAGTTAATGCTAACACTTGCAGTTAAAGTTTGGACGAAGAAACATGCACACACAAGTATGCACAACAAGCAATGCATCAGGTGGGCATGGAGTATCCCTGAAGTAGATGCAGTTCAAATCCAACTCCTACCAGTACATTTGCCTGCAGCAAATGTGTAAATCCTAGGTATAAGCAGAGAGCATTCTGCTCAGCAGCACTGAGAGTTAACTCCCATCTTATCTGCATTTAGCTCAATCAAGTCAAAGAAAGCACTGGACATATATTTATATTAGCAAAGGTAGATTATAACTGACTTAAGTTAAATAATTGCTGTTTACTTCTGTACCAGTTCTTGCGTCTGGATATGTTCCCTCTCTACAAACATCTGATAAATCTCTTAAAGTAAATATAACTTAGTATATCCTCCTATATGCTTTTCCCTAGGCTTCTTGATCTCCAATCATATCTGACTCACTGCTGGAAAAGCACTCAGGAGCATCTGCTTTTTTCTATGAATTTTGAATGTAGGTCCATGCATAATTTTTTATCATGTCAATATAGCAAGTATTTTGCTGAGAGGAAACACTGACCAGCTTTCTGCTCCAAGTTTGCACACAGAAGTGTCTTACAAGGGTGCATTGACCTGATTTTCAAAGTATAGAATATGCAAACTAGTATCTCCGATATTCTTTCAACAAATTCTTCTATAATGCAAGTTGGAATGGAAACATGAACAGGTGCTACACAGCATGTTTTGCTTATATGCATTCAAATAACTAAGCATGTGCAAAGCCAAATATTTCCTCTTTAAAATATAATTTACTAGACTAGCTAGAGGTTTATTTTTGTCTTTTGAAAAGTAAATCAGGTTTCTACCAGAAGAGTGAGAAAATTTCAAGACATTTCTCAAAGCTGTATTAGAAGAATCATGTACAGTGTAAACATATTACAAGGAAAATACACCAGTGTTTGCCATCCTATTTTGTTTTACAGCAGAATGCAAAGTTTGGGGTACTTCTTTAAACATCAGTGTAAGAAAAAAAATATTTTCACCTAAGGAACTTACAGCATATATGTAATCATGTTTACCAGCAATCATGTTTAATACTTAAGGAAAGGATAAAGAACCCAATGAGATCAAATAGAGCTCAAATGGGGTAGAATTATATTTCTTACCTGTTTCAAACCTGAGGACAATTTGCCAAATACACAGTGCCCAAAGGATTATGGTCACTAAACAACAAGTAATTCCAACCAATATTCTGTCCCACCTGAGTGAAGGCATGTTGTGGTGGAGACTGTCTGCTCTGCTCCAAAATAGCATTATACATTCATAACCTTGTGATGGATAAACCATTAACTACTTGTCTATTGCTAGGACTTTAACCTTTTCTGTTCCACTTAGGGAAAAAAAATAAAAGCTTTGTTGGAGAATTAGCACAGCGTTATTTCTATCATTTGCCCCCCAATAAAACATTCTACTTACTAAGGCGTTAAATGTCACATGTTCCAGTTGCTATAGGAAAACGTCCCAGCTCAAACACCCACCTACATTTACACCAAAAAGGGCCAAAGCCTGTTATTTGAGTGCACAACCTCTCCTCCCTCCATATATAAGTGTGTATATGTGTATTTATATATATCTATATTCTCCTGGGAACTGCCTCTGGTTCTTAAACTGTACGTGGTCTGGGAGAGTGCTGGCTGGTATAAGCCAAAACTGTGCCAGTCAGCATACTAGCGAGCACCTGCTAGCATTAATTAGATGCATAATTAGCATTAATTAGATTAATCCTGCTGTGTGGCCTTGTTTTGTTTGCTAGCACAGCCACAACTGCTGGGCTCTGCAGCAGGGAGGCCAGGCAGAACCCAGGGAGGAGGCTGTGGAAGGGTGAGAAGAAGGTTCCTCCCCTGCAGCCAATGTTCCTCTTGGGCTGAGTAGACGGTGGAAATGCTGACTGTATCAGGACTGGCCTAAATCAAACATTCGGGCATGCGCTTTCAGGAGAGCTTCAGAATTGTTAATATGCTTCTCCAAACATCCAAATGTCTTAACAATCTGCTCGCAGAGGTTTTATTTGAAGACAGGCTGTGCCTCCACACCAGTGACCAGCACTGGAACAAACCTCCAGCCAGGACAGGGCTGGTTGCTGACTGTTAGGCACACCTCTGACCAGCTGGGGATCTACTGGCAGTAGCCATTGGCTTATAAGTGTGTCTCTCATCCTAGATCTTCCTTTCTCTCTCCATGTTACTCTCATTAGCACAGAAAACAGAGAAGGGAAAATGTCCTTGATGCTGGGATCAGCAGAGGAACAGGAGGAGGGTATAGAGGCTGTGGAGGGAGCCAGAGGATGGGAGGAAACAGTCATCACCCTGTCACAGAGGAGACGTTTGAGCCTTTTAACTCAATAAAATGGCAAGATGCAAATCCCCCTCTAAGGGGGTTGCGCAGGCACTGGCAGGCTTTCTTCATCAGAGGGGGAGAAATGGGGCTCTGTGGGGCAGGGCGGGAGAGGTGCCTCCTTTGGTTGAGGCTGGGTGGCAGAGGTCCAGGGCTGGCACCATTCATGCATCCCACTGGCCACCCCGTGGGCTAGGAAGCATTTGCAGAGTCACCCAGGCGGTCCCTGGCAGCTCGAGGGCTGCATGTCCCAGTTATCTCGCTGCTGTTGGACGGTGAACAGACACAACGCTCACCTGGGGAGAAATGTCTCGTCACAAAGAATGCTTAGTATCCTGGCATGTGTTAATGACTTTACAGCATCTCGCTCTAAATAGTTCAATGTTTACTTTTCTGGGGTTAAAAGGGCCAAGAGCTTAGAACTGGGTCTGAGACACAGAGGTTCCTGTGCAGGACTTGTACAAAGCAAAGCAGAACCAAGCATGATTTGGACAGACTGGATCTTGCAGATGGGGAAACGGAGTCACAGAATAGTTCAGCAACACTAAATTGAGCTATATCCAATATAGCACCAAGTCTGAGGATTACAATATACTAAAAACACACCCAGCTTCTGAATCACAGGTCTGAGTCCTTTGCTTATAGGAATGCTGCTAGGGGATTTGCATACTTGCAGAGATTTTTAAATGACAAAGTAGGAAAGAAATAAGAATTAATTCTTGGGGTTACTGACATTGACATTCTGTTCAATGGAAATAAATAACATCCCTGCTTCATTTCTCTACATAGCTAACATCATCATCATGGACCTCTTTGAGTACCATGTTGTGTTTAGATATGTAAAATATTGTGAGTCCAAAACCTTGGCTTGCAAGCCTAGTTTTCAAATGGAAGACAGTTTGTAGACTGGGAAGTGCAAGTAGGATTGTGAGCAAAAAAGGTCAGGAACTTCTAACATCACATGAATATTTTATATAAACCTTAAAGAAAAAAAAATGGCATAAGGAAAAAAAAAAACCAAATCAATAAATACATCTTAAAGGACAGAACACTTCTATTTATGAAAATATTAATCCACATTTATACAATAGAATAATTGAACTGAAAGAAAACCTTATCACTTGCAAATTTGTATGTGATGCAGCTGTGGGAAGACAAAATTGCTCTTGAGTGACTTAGATATATTTCTTTTGCTTTCCTCCATTTCTTTTAAGCCTTAATTAGAGCCAGATGTTTCTTATTTCCTTTCTTTTTTTTTTTTGTTTTCAAGTCTGAGTAAAGTGTGATGCCAGCAGTAAACACCATCTTTGACATTTTTTTATGTGTCAACTGCATCTAGCTGAGTCGGAATCACAGAACAGTAAAATTCCAGCAAAGCAGTGCATTCTGCTTGACACTCCCGTCGGGAGCAGGAAATGGGCACTACTGCTTCTGGGCCTGCCGTACAGAAGCCATAAAATCCCAGATTGTGTCTGAGAACCTTGTCCCTGGTAAATAACACTGGAGTCAGGCTGGAATGCTGTTATGCTATGAACGCAGCTTCCCCTCCCATAGTCTTAGAGTGCTGGGAGCCATTTCTAGTTGCTCAATTGCTATTCAGTTGTATAGATGTGCAGTCTATTTTCCATTTCTTCTTTCTCCTCCCCAGTGAGGCAATGGCTGGAAACCACAGTATGTAGGTGTAACCATTTTTGCTCCAATTCCATGCCCTTACCCCTTGACCTTTCAGGGGCCATCCCCTACAGAATATTTTGTCATTAAATGGCAGTGGTCTATACGTGAGAGCTTTCTTTCTGAATCAAACTGCAAAGTATGTTGGAGTATTTATAATTATGTTTTTCAACTGCGTTTAGAATGTATTTGCATTCTGAGAAGTGTTTAAAATATAGAAATCTGTGAACTGCAACCATTTTGTAGCAATGTGTTAGAAATTACTGCTCTGAAAAGGTCATCTGAGGACTAGTTATGCCTTATGTGGTAAATATTAGGCTTTTTATTCCCACATATTTTGAGCAAGCACATATTTTACCTAGAGTAGATTTTAAAGGGAAGTGCCCAGCAGTTTACCAGTTGTCTCTCTCCCTTTTAACAGATGTGCTGTTGTTGCGCAGTCCTTGGGAGTCAGGCTTGTTTCCACTACTGCACATGCTAAAGGGCTTTTTGGATAAAAAGCTATTCTGTTTTCTTCCACCAACTTCTGTAACAGTAACTCCTTCCCCAACTTCTGTAGTTCAGAGGAAATGAACCATATGGGAACCAAGTGAACCATATGGCAAGAGGGCATTAAGGTACCAGATATACCAATGTTTTCGAGTGCCTCAGTTTTATGAACCTGTAGGATTGAAAATCCTTGATGCCAAATTTATTCTTAGTTCAAGCTAAATTTAGATAAAAGGGAAAAAAGGTGTTTATTTACAGAATATAGAACAAATATCACAGTTACGAAGCTTTACAGAGACAAAGATAATTTAAATGAGAGAAAGTCACATTTAACCCATTTATCCTCGTGGTAAAACCTTAATGGGTTTCTTCCCTCCTGTCAGACAAGCTTGCACATGTGTTCTTTATCAGTGATGCCAAAGGAATATACCCTCAACAGCACAACCATTCCACACTACAGGCACTTTCACTCCACACTACAGGCGTTTTCAGACTCTAGTTTTGTCCCAGGGATGCCGATGTCCTTTAGTGCTCAGACCAGATGAGGCACAATACTGGAGAGAACTTGGTTTCTCATGAAGGAATTCTAGATCCCACACTCTGACTCTTCTCCATGGTGCAAACCCTGGTGCTAAAGTTAGGCCAAGTGGGTGAGGTCCAAAGCACTTTCTTGATCCAGACTAAAATGCTAGACTAAGTGTACCTGATAGAGTGGTCAGGAACCCATGAACTGCAGGACCAACCTTGCCTTTAAGATGCCACCTCACAGATGCTCTTTTTCCCTGAGATATCCTGTTCCTTGGTTGTCCAGGGAGTGGTGTCCTGCTTTCCTTTGAGCTACTGACTCCACAGCCCACTCACAACATTGAGTGATCTCTCTTGGGCTCAGGCAACACCGTCCCAAGACCAAGCTCCCCATGCCTCCCTCCATGCCTCACACCAACACCAATGCAACTGTGAGGTCCTGAGTCATCTCCACAGGTGGAAGCATTTTCCCATGGTGAGCCAAGTTTCTGCCACACTCTGAAACTAGACTGTTTAACACAGAGCCAATTCCAAAATGTGCATTTTACATGATTGCACAAATGGGATGGGGTATGCAGCCTGTCATCATCAGCTTTTTCTTGAGGTCAACTGTGACAGTAGGCAGTCATGCCGGTGATATGGTTGGAGATAGCTGACCCCAGCCCCAGCTCCAGGGGATATGGTGACATTGGTACATTTGATTTTCTAATGCAAACCAGTTGATTCTCCAACTGATATTTAAAGGTACTCCTAGATTTTTACAGTTTCTGACTGGTAGTTTCCAGAAGTTTTACACAACTCTTTCAGATTTGTGAGCAACCAGATGAAGTGGGAAATTAGAAAGTGCTGACTTTCTCCCCCTTGCCTGATCCTGGAGAAATTTTGAAGTTTTCTTATGTACAAATAAGTCCATCTCACCCAAAGTTCTCCACAGTTGACTAACCACTCTCTGTCAAATACGTAGCAAAGTGGTATTAAATTCATAGAATGATGTAGGATAGCCATAGGACTGTAATCTTTAATAAATAATCAATTTATCCCCAAAATGCAGACTGAGAATGACCAAAATAATTTGCTAATTTTTGTCAGATATGGTCCATAGTTTTAATTTTAGAAACTGGTGAAAAATAGGAAGAGGACAAAATCTCTAATTGCCAACATTTCTTCAAGTATCTAATTTTTTTTCTTTCAGAATGCATTTTCATCTTACAGCAGAAAAAGGTTTTTATGTTTTTCTTTAAAGAGAAAGGGAACAAAGTCAAATAAAATCCTAGATGTTTTTATTATTAAACTTGACAAAACTAGAAAGAACCTCTTCTTGCAGTTGTGTTTACTTGTCTTGCTGGCTTCATCATATATGACAGAGGAAACCCAATCCAAATCTGCGATCTCCTTTTTCTATAACATTTGACCTTTGTAGATCTCTGAAGCTCTACTGCCCAGACCTTAAAAGGGTTGTTTTCACCTGTGTTGTAAATGACAATTAAATAGTAGAATCAAGGGAATTTGACAAGGCAGAACTGAGCTTTCCTGAATTCGAGTGCAACTCATTCAAATGTCTGGGTGGGCTATGACATTAATATGTCTATCCCACCCCATTCCCATAAGTGGTTGTATTTTTTCCCCTGAAAACATGACAGACATCTTATATGAATAAATCAATTTTATTTAAATAAAATTACAGGCATATCTTGTCTATTATAAAATAACATATAGTTATTCAAAGGCACCAATATTTAAAAATAATTTAAATTTCTTGAGAGCAGCTACCTTTTTCTGAGTGGTGTTTATAAAGGTGTCAGACTTCCCTCCACTCATTCAACTTCAGCAAAATCTGTTGCCAGTGAAATGCTCAAGGCCGTACCTTTTTCATTGTAATAGGTGTGTTACTGTTCCTGGACACCGCTTTTGAACAGTGCTTGAGAAGAACAGGTCAGGTGTTCTGCATAGTAAAAACCCACCCTGAAACAGCATGTTTCTTTCCTTTGTGGCACCAAAAATACATCCAGCACAAAACCCCACTATTGACACTCACTCTGCATGTGCTGTAAATATCAAAAATTAAAGCCGGGAGACTACTGTTTCTTGGAGGTTTCAGGGTCTGTTTTTCTTTCCATTTCTTCAAGCTTAATAATGCAATGCCAACTTCTCTTATGTGAAGAGAGTTTTTGTAAGAAGGCTGCCCTGCAGTTCTGTGTCACAGACTGTATTAGCCTCCGGGTTGGACTTCTTTAAAGGCATCTTTGCTAAGCATGGTCGCACCAAAAAAATCAGGTGGGCTTATTCATCCAGTTCTCTGATCATTTACAGGGGATTCACAGCAGGGAGACAGAGGTGATACCTCTCAGCAGGTTGTGCCCTGCTCAGGTTTTCTCCCAAAAAACCACACAGCTACTGCTGGGCTAGTGCCTGGGCACAGGTAAGGAGAGAGCCAGAGCCACCAGGCTGAGGCAGTCACAGGAGGAACTGCAGCAGGCAGATACTCTTCTGGCCATCGTATTCCAGTATGGGCACTTCTCTGAAAAAGCAGGTTTATTTCAAAAGGAAAGTTTGCTAAGCACCCTCCACATTCAACTGATTTTGTCTTATCATGGCAGACTTTTGTAATAATTTCCAAGTTCTCTTTAACACATAGCCATTGTATTCTCTGCCCAGCACTGCAGAAGCTTTATACCCTGGCCATGCTAAGAGGAAAAAAATTCTGCCCTTTAAAACAATCCCAACAATTTAGAAACCAGAGTGATGTGGTGCAATGAAGGTAAGATTATAGCTGGGTGCCATGACACGCTGCATTTGGCCAGTGTATTCCTGCTGCAATTAACAGACAAGCTCCTTAGCAAAGCGATGGATCTTCCTTCTGGCTTAAGACAGCAGAAAATCTGATTGTAAGAGAACCACAGTAATGAAACTCAAGTCTTAGATTTGCAGAGCTGAGTAAATAGCAATTAATTCAGAGTTTACAGTGAGACCACTGCAAAGCAGATACACAGACCTACAAAAATGCCATGCTAATACTGAGCTTATAAGAATGTCCTCGGACAGACCATTAAAGTTTGCCAAAATCTCCAAGGCCCTTTGGAGAAAGGCATTGAAGAAAGGCAAACAATTATTAAGAAAGGTGGTAATCTTTGGCTCTGCATCTGCAGTTTCTCATTTTACATTTTTAAACACAGAAATTTTGTCTGTGAGCCAACTATTCTTACTTTCCAAAGTAGATTCATCTAGATAATCTGACACCTGGATACAAGTGTCACTACATGATACTTGGCAAGTATCTAAAATATTTTTTTTTTAAAATTGCCAACTGAAGTGTTATAAGTAAACATATCAAAGCTCAGACAATTTATCATGCTTTTCTTCCTGCTTAGGTTATCCTTTTAGTTTAGAGATACAGCACCGTAATATTTGTACAATATTAAATATATATCTTACATATATATAGATATATATATAACATATCGAGAAAAGCAGGGAAGAAACTTGCTTTGTTCCTGAAACAAAGTACTTTCTGAAGATCTTCTGCAGTATAAATGACCTCCCTGATTTTGGAAAGGCATTAATAAGCCTGGCAGGCTAAAATTCAGCATTAAGAGTATGTGCAACTAGGAAGGTTCTCCTAGAAAATGAGAAGGTAAAAAGTGGATCCTGAAAATGAAGCGAATGTGTATTTTGCATTGAAAGGCTTTAGGAAAAGCCTTTCATTTATTCTTTTTTTGAGTCCTGGGATCCCTTTGAGCTACAAACTGTTTTATTGCCTGTCTTTTTAAGTAATTGATTTACTGCAATTAATAATTTCATGCTATTCATTTTCAGTGGTTCACACTGAAAAAATTCTAGGAGAAACTCAAAAGCAGAGGGACCAGAGCCTAAAGCTCTCATTCATCTGCCAGAGTCCAGCCCTGCATTCCCTTAGGAGCACCTGAAAATGTTCTAATAATAGAAGGAACACATTTCTGCAGCACCAAACCCAATGCACTGGTACAATCTGAACAGAATTTGTTGTCCTGCACTATCCTGTTTCCAAAAATAACTAGAAAATAATACTTTTAGGAGGTGTTCTAAAGGGAAGGGCTGTTCTTTAGAATGATCACCTTACCACTCATGGATATGTAAAACGGCCCCTGGCCACCAGCACACATCCTGGGCTCATCCTCTGGAAAGCAGGACACATGTGCAGGGGTGCAGCAAGTGTTCCCTGCTGCCCAGCTGCCTGTGCAAGTCTTTCAAAAGATGTATTAAAGCCAGAGTGATGCTTCACAGGCTGCCCCACAGGGGCAGTGTGCTTACATACAACATCATTTTCTGATGTCTTTTGCCATGGATCAGGTACGTCCCTTTTGATGAGGTTGGAGCACATCCCAGGCAACACTAAGCACTGAGAAGGGCACCATGTTTTTCAGTGAATCAAGATTTCCCTTTTCGTGGAAAAATTAAATGCAATTTCACAGATTCACAGATTCATGTAATTGTCAGAGTTGGAAGGGACCTCTAGAGATCATCTAGTCCAACTCCCCTGCTAAAGCAGGATTGCCCAGAGCACATCACTCAGGACTGCATCCAGACAGGTCTTGAAGATCTCCAGAGAAGGGGACTCTACGACCTCTCTCAGCAGCCTGTTCCAGGTCTCTGTCACCCTCACTGTAAAGAAGTTTTTCCTGATATTTGAGTGGAACTTCTTATGTTCCAGCTTGTGCCCGTTCCCCCTCATCCTTTTGCTGGAAACCACTGAAAAGAGTCCATCACGGATGGCTCCACCATCCTTCAACCCACCTTTAGGAACTTGTAAACATAGAGAAGGTCTCCCCTCAGTCTTCTCTTCTTGAGGCTAAAGAGCCTGATTTTAAATTTAAAAAAAAAAAATTATAGTCATTCACTGACAGGGGTGACACAGGGAACAGGATGCAAATCCATCTCATTCTTCTCACATAATTACCTGCTCCTGACCCAGGTGCAGGGTCCAGTCATGTGTCGCTATGAATCCTGATGAAATTCCACCAAATTTCACCAAAAGAAAGGAAATGACTTTGGGAAAGAAACTGGCTTTGTGGCTGGACTGCCCCATTGGTCACTCCTCAGCCTTTCTGGAAAAGAAGTTGCTCCAGGCACTGAGGGAAAGCAGAGTCACTTCATTGCCTTTAAAGTCAAAGGCTGCAAAGAGGCAGGACCAGAGGCACCAGAATGAATAACTGCAGTGGCTTTTGATCGTCATACACCTCTTTGGTTCTCCTACCAAGCTTGGTAGTATCTCTGCAGGAGTGAACACATTATACACTCTTCAAGGAAAAACTGAATGGGTTTGCGGTGAGTAGTTCTTTCATTTTAACATAAAGCCACAAGCAGAGACATGAAAGTGTTGTACAAGACAGCTGCAAGATTCTGATTTTTTTACCCTAGAATCATAGAATTGTCTAGGTTGGAAGGGACCTTAAAGATCATCGAGTCCTCCCATCTTGTCCTACCGTTTTCCAGGTCTACACAGTTACTTATGCACAGTCACTTGCAGAGCAACAAACGCACTTATTTGGAATTCCCTAATTATGGAAACTGAACATCCTGTTCAGCAGCAGCTGGAAAATATCTTGCTTAGCTTTTAATGAGACAAACACACAGTCTTCATCATATCACCTCATCCAGTCCAAGTTTGTCCAATATTAGTTTGGTTTTCATTGAAGCATGTGATAAGCAAGGTACTAGTGCAACCACGACAAACTGGTATCGAGCTTACCCTCTGCAAATAAAGATGTAGGCAGTACCAGGGGATGATATTTGCATAGTGAGCTGTAGAGAAAAATGAGTAAGATGGCAAACAAATCTAGAAATGAGGTATCAATTAGCCTAATGGTAGAGTGGGTAAACAAGTCAAGCCATATTCATGCTAAATTTCATCTTCTGACTCCTGATCTCGTTCAGATGTTTTCAGTAATCCCATTTCCATGGACTGGGACTGCTTAACCTTTGAACGAACTGCCCTGAAAACAAGAACAAAAACCGGAAGAGCTGTCAATAGTAACTCAATGGCTCATCTGGCCATTTTTATATGGTAAAAAATTGTTTAACTCTTGATCACATCAGAGAATTAGGATGATTGATTTATGAAAACTTGAATTGGGCTACCATGGAAGATATTGTAAAGAGGAGTGATTTCCAGCAGAAATTTAACCCCAGGTCCTAACTGTAGATACCTACATTTTAACATGAGAGGCCACTATATAATGCAAGCATATATTCTGACATTAGTATGTGCTGCCTTTAACAATACCCCCTGTAAAATCTTGTTCCTATGGACACATCTAAGAGCGTACACCATAGGAAGTTCAATGTTGTGCAGGTACAAGACCGATAGCTGTGTTCACTTGGAAGGGTACTATAAAGCTGTGGAGAAGAGTGACCAACCTTCCCACCTTCCCAGAGAAGGGAACTCTGCTCAGCGTGTTGTGATCAACCTGGGCAACTTTTCTGATGCTGCAGCAGCTGCTGTTCCCAGCATCCAGAAGGATGTAAGATTGCTGTCTCCTTCTCTATAGTTGCCATTCTTTAGACAACAAACTGGTTACCCAGCCTTAAGTGTTGGTGCCTTTTGGAAGGTACAAAAAATCCCAAGGTCCAAAGATCCAAAAAGACATGGCACCTCCTCAGCACAAAGCAAGACTGCAAGAACTAAATATGGCCAAAATATGATTAAATGGAGGCCATTAAGACATTAGAAGGAAAGCATGGAGTGAGAAGCATGTTCGGACAATGCAGAAAAAGGCTTGGTAAGATCCTATGAGCAGTCAGACACATGGCAGAATCAGGGTCATTTTTACAACCAAGTTAACTCTGCAATTGTCAGAATTAAAATTGAGCAGCAAGAAAAAGGTGAACTTTAGAAATAAAGGGATGAAATTGGCTGGTGAAAAAAGAATCAGGTCTAATCACAGGAAATTGCTAGCAATGAAACCTGTCCAATAATCTTCAAAGTTAAGTCACGAAGCCTGCTGACTAAGCCACTTGGAACTAGTAGAGATGAGGACTAGGAGAGAATTCCTTGAAGGAAAAAAAATAGGTCTCTCCTCCCTCTAGATTTTTCTGCACTTACAAATGTGGAAGACTATCAAAAAGAGCTCATTTTAAGTGGGAAGCATTATGCTGTCAGAGCTGTACTTTATGAATGGTTTTCCCCTTTCTAGTAAAGCAATGAGTCACGTTGTCTCCATTGATTAACAGTATCTATTCTTATTTTACCTTGCAAGACAATTACATACTTTGTGGAAACCTTTTGATTTGTCCGTGAAGCTTTTATAAAATAAACCTCCTGCTAGACAAAATAGACAGGCCTCCAAAGTTTTACTGTTTCAAGTAACTTACCAGCTGACGATTGTGTAATTCACTGCAAGTATAAGAAAAGCAAAAGCATAATGCCAGCAATAACACATGGTCAGGAACATCATATTAGTATGATCCATCTGATTCCACTCTGGGCTCCCATTTGGAGGATAAAGCACAAAACCAATCTGTAATAAAATAAAAGATATTTAGGAAATGTCACTTGATGTATGTCCAATGCTGCATAATCCTACCCATCACAAGGTGAACATTTAATTTTCTTATAGGGCTGATTATTCCTGTGATTATTATTAAAAATAATTTTGCAGTCACACTCAGATGAAATGGATCATTTTACAGTTTCGTGCAGAAATGCCTTTGAAGATGCAGAGCCAGTCCTAGAGACCCCCTACTCTTGCACAGTGAATTAAGGAGCCATCCCAACAAATCCTGCATCAATCACAATTGCGTACTGTAAGGAAAGGGACTGATGCTCAGCTGCTTATGATCTGAACCATAAGCATCATCAACCACCAAATCTGCCCAGCCATTGGCACTGACTCATTTCTTCCCAACAGCGTCTGGGAATGCATTACATGGTTCAAAAAATTAATGATAAATTAATAAATAAAGGCAAGCATAAGTCTATTTCTTGTGGGTGATGCAGGGAATGGGTGTCAGGTTTTGAAATGATGTAAAAAAGGAGCTTTCTCACCCAAGGTTATAAGTTCAAGGGAAATACATATCTGATTTGTTTATTCAGAGCTGGGAAAGATCAAATTCAGATTAATGCATAAACTGGAAAACTAGTAAACTCATGGCTATGCAGGGGTCTGCCTTGACAAGCACCAGTCCTCTGTACTGCCTAATACCAAAAAAGTCACCACTCAGGAGTTTAGCTGAGAATTTAGGAGCTGGGAAGAGGATAAGAGGAAGGAGGAGGGGAGGAGTGCATTTTGCATTTCCATGTAGAGAATTCAATGAATGAGGGTGTTGGTGATGCAGAAAGAAAGTCCCTTCACCTTTTACAAATTTGTCATGCTGCAGCCAGTATGTGGCTTTTAGTCACACGTATGGTTGAAGTCTGATGCAGTTGTGAAAAAAGTCACACTTAAATATCTTGTATTTTTAGTTCTTCATTTTTTTTAACTTTGAAACAAAACCCACATTGTCTCCAGAGCTAAAGAAATAACTTGTTCTAAAATTAGACTAAGCAGAGGACAAAGAGTAAATGATTGCATCTAATTCCTCTTAACGTAAAGCTTCTTAAATCACCAAAGAAAAGTTTACAAACAAGAAAATAAAACACCAAGTGCTGCAGCACCAGGTTCCTGAGCTCACTTATAGAAAAATGCTGCTGTTTCAGAGGTCTGTTTTCTTGCCAGAGCAAGTATTTAAATATTTGATTTGGTGCTGAGTGTCCAGTTCTCCTAAGGAACAGCAAACGTTTTTATTAATCGTGTCTGGCCAGCTTATAAAAAAGGGAAGCCAGTCTAGACATGCCGGAAAGAAAAAATCACTGGAGTGACCTCAGTTCTCCACTATAAGATGAAACAGATCGGCACTAGCACTCCTATTTCTTTGTTATAAGATCACAGCAATTCATCAAATTCTGTCTCCTGTTTGACAGCAGAATCAAATCACTATCAAATATCAATTAATTGGGTAGAGTCACAAGTAAGCGAAAGCATGGCAGCTACATTTTGAAGAGTCTTTTTGGGAGCCACATCCCTGAAATATAAGTGTTTGGGCTGTTTCTTCTGCTTCATTTCCCGAACACTGGAAAAACAAGAGGTTTTACATCACACGGTCTCTTAATGCAAATTGGGAGCTCAAATACCTTTCAAACCTAGGTTGCCACTGTTGAAATGCTTTTTGGAAAGTAGAAGAAGGCAGACAACATGAAAGGTAATTTGTGCCTTTGTTCAATATATGCACCTACCCAGTACTGGGCTGGACGTTTACTGACTGCTCTGGCAGCTGGCGGTGGGGATGGGGACTGTCTTTGCAAACAGTATATATATTACTGGGCTATAAAATCACTGCCATTTGGATGGAGAATTTTCAACAGGATGTTACAGAGATCAGAGTAGATGTTAAGTCACAAGGGAGAGCTCAACAACAAAACCATCTTAGCTTTTTTATTGATTCAAATAAAAGGTAATAGGAGTAAAATGGTTTCTTGGTCTGTAAAACAGAAATGATAACTACTTTTGCCTCTTCAATGGCACATTAAGAGTGCATTGTTTTCTCTGAGTCCTTTGATGTCTGTGTTTAAAAGGCATGTTATATCACCTGTGAAACATCTGCAAAAGGGTAAATGACAAATTTTGGTGAAGGAAGAAACTCCTAAGGCAGAATCGTTACCTACCTGCCAGAACCAGCTGCCTTGTAATATGCAGAGGCTTGTGCGGAGCATCTCAAGCACAATACTGCCACGGAAGAAAACTTCCAGAAATATGCAAACAGCAGCTCCAAAGATGGCAAATAGCAATAACTGATGAACATGAACATCCAGCATGGCTCTCCCATGAAGATGGTAGCAAAAGAGAAAACCTGGAATACACAAAGTGACAAGTTAAAGATATCTTATTGCCTTGTAATCTCCCTGCGTCTGCTTTTAGAAAACAGTGAACCTTTAGCATTTCTCTTTATGCCAGTATCACCTTCTCAGTTGAACTGAGAGTAATTTTTTTAAGACTGATAGCCTAAGTACTGTACACTCTTGAGCTCAGAGCAGGAAATTGCATGGAAAGCTGCAGCTCTGTCACCTTTCATTTAAAACACATTAACAAAACATCACATTCATCTGTCTCTGCAGTGTAACAAGAAGGATAGTATGAGATATACAGCACGTACAGAAAACATAAATTGAGAGTGTCTCCAGTGCAATTCCAACATGCGATGGCTGTACAGGTAAATAAATGCACTCACCCTGGCTTTAGCTAACAAGTTGCACACCATGTCAGTACATACATTGAAGCACACGCCTGAGCTGCTGAGCACTTACCCAAAACAGGCTTGTGCTGCCACTTTCATAACATTTCTGCAGCTCCCAGAGCCAGTTAGGAAAGCACAGGTACACCTCTACAATGTGTGACTCTGCCCTGGGCTGCAGTGCAGGCAAACAGACTGATCTCTTTTAAATATTTCAGGGTGTTAAGCATCCAGCTCTTGTTAAGGGTGATTTGAGACTCCCAATCCAAAGACTCGTACCCTTCTGCAAATTTCACACACACCCCTGCAGGGAGAGGTAAACTGACCTTCAATAAACACTGCTAAGGAAAGCATCATCCTGTCCATGGCCACTGGCAATGCATTGGTCCCATGAGCCACGATGTCAACCAACCCTGAAATGCCATAGAAGAGGTACATGGTGGCGTGTTGCCAGTTCATCAGGTGATCCCAGTGCTTTTCCTCATAATTATACAACTTCAGATGAGGTCCATCAGGAACAAACTGCTCGGCCACCATTCCTGTGCATGAATTGAGAAGTAAAACTATTTGTCCTGGTGCTTAAGGTATAGACTGATGATAAATCTTTATACAAACAACAGAGGCAACAGTATATCCCCACGTGGCGTAACACCAGTCAATTTGGGGTTTCGTCTGGCTGCCTGAAGATTGCTCTGGGTGATCACTATGTTTTGCTCCCTTCTGCCCAGTTCTGCCATTCCCAAACAATTTTTTAACATGTTGTTCAAAATCAAGTGAAAATGCACAGAGGTCTCAAAGATATTAATTTTTATATCAATTTTCAAGAAAACAAGCAGTGGGTAGAGGAGAGATGGAATAAGTTGCTCTGCTGAGGGAAAGACCACAGAGTGAGCTCAAGCATATATTAAGCATCACATAATCCAGAGAGGAGAAAGCCAGAGGAAACCGGGCTTCAGCTCACTCCTGGTGGGACTATTTGCATGTTGCAGTTTCCAGCAGTGAAAACGGAGACAACTATTCTATGCTGCTTTTTTTGTTAAACAATTGCTATTGTCGTAGTCCTCGGACTGAATTTTTCGGCTGCCTTTTCCAGTAGTTCAAACATGAGTATAACACATGCTAAAGTCCCCAAAAGAAAGATTTACCATTTCAGTCCCCTGCAATATGCACTATGCAGAGTTCAGACTCGTAATTCAAAGGGGATTTTTCCTATAAAGCCATAAAAGGAAATCGCCCCACCATGCAGAGTTATTAAAGGTCCCATGAGAACGTGTACCAGGTTAGTATTTGAATTGCTGCTTCACTGCCTCCCTTCCCTTGGTCCCTCAGTGTCTTGCTAACAAGCTGCAGTACTCCAGCAAGGGCAAAGCTGCTTTTCGATAGATGATATGATCAATGAAGTTTGGGACGGGTTTAAAATATGTTATGCTTCTAAAACATTAATTATCTTATTTATAAAGGGTGGGCCAGCATCCTGCTGTGTAAGTAGATAAGCTGCAGAGCAAATGCAGTGGTTTTCCATCTTTATTTCAAGTTTTCCTAACACGAAACCAACAAGGTTTTCTCCTTTTTCTGCTTTTACTGTTTGTTATTGCCAGGCTTTCTTGTCCACATTTTTGACTGGAACTGAAATTACCGTAAGTTAAGATAATATCTTTTTATTTCAGGGTGAAAATAAAAACACTAGGTGAGTGTTTTAGCTGCCCAACTACCTCTAGACACTGACTGGGATATCTGTAGGAAAGATGTCCCCACTCACACCTCAAAATGAATGTTATTATTTAGGTCTTGGTAATTTTACAAGGCCTATCAAAGTGGATGTGTATATATGTATGTAAACACAATGTATGTAAACACACCATCCCTTCAGGGCTGATGAACCTTAACTGATACAACTGCCAGAGAGGAAGGAAAACCAAGGACAAGATTTTGGCACAGCCTGCCCCTTGATTAGAAAGCAGGCAACTCTGAGCATCTAAAGAAAAGGAGTTAGGTCGAATCTAGAAATCCTAAAAATTGAGATGCTTTTTGACTTGCAAGCCAAATGTGCTGATCTCCTCAAGTCCCCTGTTATTTAGCTTACTTACTTTATAAAGGTAAATTGCTAACACACAGCCTGCTGGAACGTGAACAAGGACTAGGCACCTCCAGTCGGCTGCACAGCTCACTACACCATCCCCGTGGGTGATGGTTTAGATAAATGGTGTTTAAAGGACAAAATACCAAAACACAACGAGATATATTTTATCAGAGAACAAGGCTTTTTTTTAAAAAAAAAATGTTAAAAGGCACAGCCTTTTTGTTCTCTGCCCCAAGTCCACCTTACTTACCAATCAGGGCAAAGACAGCTTTGATGATCCCCTCAACAAACTCCAGGCGCTGAAATCCTGCCCTGGAACCCAGGTAGCAAGCGTTCTTGTTTTTTCGACAGACATACTTCAGTGGATACTTCACTGACCACCACAAGCCAAAAAGAAGGAAAAAACTTCCAGGAAGGGCATGCCCTTTGAAATTGCCCATGGTTTTCCACTAGGAGATACCTGGAAGTGAAACAAGTGCAGGTTGATCAAGGGAATAGTAGAATTCTGTGGGTTATAATTTTAAAGTATCTTCTTGCATAAATCAAAAAGGTGTCGCTGAGTTAAGTGCTTACACCTTATTTAAAATTAAGTGTGGGTACTTGTCTTCTCTGGCTGTTCAAAACACCCAGCCAGTCTCCCCAGTTTCACAGCTTTGCAGAACAAGAGTATGAGAGCCAAGCACAAAGCAGCTGACCTGAAATGCAGAGCTGGCAGTTGGCATGTTTTAGTTCTTTCACCTTCAGAGAGGGTTTTATATTTCTTTACTGCACAAACAGAAATCAAGACATTGCCTGACTGAAGGAAAACTGAATTGTATACAGATCCAATGGGTAACAATTCACTAACAAATTGTATTTTGCATTTCAATCCAGATGCCTCATTGTGATTTACAAACATCAAGTCACACTCAACAGACGAATTATGCACCCACAACTAGATAGATACTATTAAGTGCACTGAGTGATAAGGTTATTAGTTCATCATTGTTATACAATCATTTAAAAGCAGTGCCTTTAGTAAGACCGAGAAATTCTGGTCATCATCCCAATTTTTAGGAAAGTTAAATTATCTCTAATAACGTCTTCATTAAAATGACAGTTCTAACATTAAAGTGCAATTTTTCTTTAAGTTATTATAAATGGAGTTGTTGTACATCGTGACCCAAAGGCATAGTAAATCTCTGCACAGACAACTATCAGGAATAACCGCTTTAGAATCACTGGCCATCTGTACTTTCTGCTATATAGTTGCTGACTTAAAAATCCAATCACCACACTACACTGGAACCATCTGGTTATGAATAGAACATGGAGGCTCTGGTATATTTTTCTTTTTAGTAAGTATTTCCTATGGTCAGCTCTGCATAAGAAGTTTTAAACTGTGGCTTGTGGGCCATGGAGTGCTTGCAGATGGTTCACGTAATGCTGTCTAGTCACGTAGCATGAGTCCTCTCTTATTTCTGGAGGCTAAACTCCACTGAAAGTATTTTTTTTTTTTTTTTTTTTAAGAAGAGAAACTTTTCCACATGCATAGATCCTGAACATCCATAAGACTATTACCCAACTGCATGAGGAGGTATCCTATATAGCCATGAAGGAGAAGAAAATAAATGCAACTGTTTATGCATAGCATGAGGCAGGCTGTGCTTTAAATGGGGATGCTAAAGAGGGTCCTGTCTGTCCCCTCCTCTTCCAGAGCTGACCCTGAAGTCCCCCTGAGTTGATGACTGTGTGTTTTATTTGCAGGTGGGAAAGCACTGCTCACTCTCGAGCAGTCTGCAGTGCAGCTGAGCTCTCAGTGGTGTGGCTGTGGGGCTCAGCCCCACAGGTTAGACCCAGCCCCGGTGGTCTCACAGAAGAGGTACCTCATTTCGGGACATCTTTAGTTGAAAGAGTCTGAGCAGTTTGTGCATCACTGGCAGTACTGACTGTGCTATCAATGCCTTAAAAATGCTAGCAGGAGCTGAAGTTTTAGCCAGTTGCCTAAACTTGGCTTTAAACTTTGAAATGCTTATTTTGCTTTGACAGCCTTAATTTCTGGTTCTTCTAAAACATGCTGGTGTGAAAGGTATTGCTGCCTTTTCAGACAGATTGGGTTTTTTCCTTCTTTGAATGAAAGGAAGAGGGGGACAGTGGGAGTGGCCTTTCCTCACCATATATCTGATCTTGCTGAACACCATTCATTAGAAAGACTTTATTCATTAGATATTTTATTATTCACCACAGGTACATAGCAATCCAAATGGAAAGATTTACCCTGTACCCTACATCAAAGTGAGATACTGGATTAACAAGGTAAATTAAACCTATGAAAAGCCTCCCTCTAAGAGAGTAAACCTGAAGTAAGAGTCAAATGAATAAGTGTGTTGATGTCATTTGTACACAAAACTTCAAAAGTTATTCTCAATCTGTAAACTCACACCTGGGTTATCTAAAAATCTAAAAATCTATTTTCTGACCTTAATCTGGATAATCTGATACTCTGTTTAAAACTACTTTTTGCCTTTAAAAAGAAGGGGAAAGTGGAAAAGGAAAAGACTAATACAGCAGCTACTGCTGGGTATCCAATATAAACAGAACAGAAAAACTTATTTTTTGCTATAAGCAATGTAATCAGTTATTATTAGCTTTAGAGAATGTAAACTTCAGTTTGAGTTCATCCAAAGATGTTGGGGACTATTTGTAGGATTTCTCTAGAAAGACACATGTCAGATCTGCCAGCCAGTTGTTGGGGCAGACCTTTGGAACATTGAATCTCAACACAGTTGGCTTCAGAAAGAAGTTATGTGAATTAAGCTTTAAATTCTTAGTAAACTTGAAAACATCATGACAGAGCTCCCCTTAAACTGATTTAATGTCCCAATTCATGAATTTTCTCTCATCAGGCCTGAGCATTTATTTCAGTGAGGCTAGAAGCCAACTGCCACCACCCACAGTTTTGATGTGACCGAGAAGGTTTGCCTACAATTAAACCAGGTGATATCACATGGTTTGAGGGCATGGTTTGAGGTGCAAGGCAGGGGTGCAACGGGAGGTGAAAGGAGAGGAGGACAGGATGGCAGGCTGCTGCTTTTCTGCATTGCGCTTTGGCATCCGTCCGCTCAGCCCAAGACAAAGCAGCTCCTGCCAGCTCCTCTGCACAGCTTGGGAGACAGCCCACCTCAGGTGTTATTAGTTGGATAAAGATGGCATCAGCGTGTTATGACAATGCTTCAGCATCAAAACTTCCTTGCTGCCCACCACCTTCCCTAGAGCACATCATCTACCAGAGATGGAAGCAGAAAGAATCCTGAGGCTCTCCCACAGCTGGGTGCCATGAGGTCTGGGGTCTGGGAGGTCTGCCCATGCTCCCACCATTGCTCCCCAAGGCCACTCAGTCACAGCAGGTGCTGCACACATACCTGCAGCTGGTGACCTGCTTCCACAACCTCAACCCTGTCCAAATCCTACACTTAACCCTGCCAAGGCAAAGCCAATGGTGCCAGTTGGTGTCACCCAGCCACAGCCCTCACCTTGGATGACTGGGTTTGGCTTTCCAGCAAGCACACATGTACTCCCTGGCCATTGCTAATCAAATTGCCCCTGTTATCTGCTGCAGGCACCCTCCAGGATACCTCCAGGCTCACTCAGCTTTTCATGTTTCCATCCTGAAACCTCACCGCCCAGGGCCCTTCCACCACCATCAGCCAGGGGGCTACAGCAGCCAGAGCACCAACAAAATAAATTTTGGAGTCTACCAGGGGGAAGCTCCCTCCTCACTGACCAGAAGGGCTGCCACCCTGAGGAGCGTGCCCAGGAACCAGCAGACAAGACTCATGCTCTAGTCCACATTTGGGCTCTCCACAGCAAGTACTCCTCAAAATCCCGCTCTCTGGAGGGGGGTGTGGGGCACACCAGAAGGGGAGCTTGCTTTCAGGGTCCAAGGGCATTAACTGCCCCAACCAGCCTCACCCAGGAACCTCACCACAGCACCCCCACCCAGGGGGTCAGGTAGGAAAGGAGGGGAAGAGCAAATGCAGTTTCCATGGGAGCATTCAAGAAAAGGTGTGCATTTTGGTGGGTATTAAAAGCTGCCTTTTTAACATAAAAATTATATAACCCTGGCAGAAGAATGAAGGCCAGGTAAGAAACAGACCTACATGATTGATTTAAACATCTTTTTCAGGAGGGATATTTCATAAAATTTACTTGTTTGATTCCCGATCTCTTAAGGCTGCCTAAATGGGGACTAAGGCAAGACTTGCAAGTGGTATGGAGAAACTAGTGATATCATCTGGTTACTCAGACAGCTTCTCAATTGCTCCTCAAAGAACTAGATTAGTTTCCCTTTTTTCAACTTTCTCCCTTTTAAAAAATAAAAAAAAAAAAGAAAAAAGGGGGCTCAGGCAGCGTAGCCTGTATGGGCCAGGCACACAAATATCTGAGCCAGCTAGCCCTGCAGCAGGCAGTGTCCCTTCCCTGCACATCCTCCTGCCACAACAGTGAGCCTCGCAATTTCCTGTGTTTATCAATCCCTGGGGGATGTGAAAGAGGGCAGTAAACCAGAAACATGGGGTTTTTTTCCAGAAATGACAAAACTAATGAGGCCAGAAACCCACTCTGCTGCAACACATTCGTTTCTGCTGCAGAGCCATAGGATAACAAAAATTAAAACTAAAGATTAAACATTAGCAAAGTCACTGCAACAGCAAAAACAAAGTGTTATTTTTCTTCCATATGCTAGATTAGGAAACAATGGTGTGGAGTTTATAATATTTCATACCAAATGTTTTTTTTATCTCTAACATCTGCAGGGATCGATCATGATGTCAATGAGAATAATGCACCCAGATAAGAAGAGGAAATAACACATTTGTAGACACTTTCTAATCATTGCACCAGTTTTGATCATACAACTTCTACTGAAAACCAGAATCCAAAAGTTCAGTGCACCTAAGACAAAGAAAATTGCATATGTTTCCTTCACTACCACAGTTTCCTACTTGCTCTTGAATATGTATTCATGATGCAAGTGCCTTTTATCCTGCAGCCATTAAACTGTAAACATCACAGAGAGCCAGGCTGATCCGAAAAACAGTATCTGCTGTAATTACTTTGTTGATTTCATGTCATAACTAAAAGCTTTTCAGCAACTACAGCCCCACCTTTGCAGATGAGAGGACTCCTGTGATGCTAAGGAAACACTCAGTAGGCACCTATAGCTCCTTCAGAATGAAACTGGAACTAAGTACTATGTACCCTAATGAAAACAGAACTCAAGATTTCTTGAGATACAAAAAAATTACAGTACAGCCTTGGGTCCAGAAAAAAGAGGTGTCATGAACAGGCATCTCTGTAGCCTGTAAGAGACTAAATCACACCTTGGTAAAATCTGCAGTCCTATGAGACAGGGATGAAGAATGAAAATGCCAAAGAGCTAATGACCAGAAATCTGTGTATTTGCTTTAGAAAGGAGGGACTCCAAGACACCGTCTCTTGCAGCTCTGAGCTGGGGCCCACAACCTCAACTACTCTATTTTTTCAGAGCCCTCCATCTTGTCCTACTCAGCCCTTTGAGTGCTCCTCACTGTGATTTTTTCATCTCTCATGACCTTCAGTTTTATGGCTTTCATTTCCCTTTCTCTGTACATCTGCTAACTCTGTTTCTGCTCCCAGATGGAGCAGGCCATCTCCAGGGGTTATCCAGGGACAACAAATACTCCATAATAATCTTACCATTGGCTCTTGCTATCAGAGCAGCTGCTAGTCTGAGGATATGAAATTTTTAGTTCCCTAGGACTGCCAATTTGGACCTTTTTATTCGGATCACCACAAATTCAAAAAACACATATGAAAAAAAAAATAAAATTTGTAATCGCATGGGATACATAAGAGTAATTTTTTCCTATGAAAGATTCATAGTTTCTTCCTTGGCCATAAAGCCTGGTATTTCCTAGTGCTGCCTGAAATAAAGAGTAAAATAGCATGGGTATGTGAGTAAACTATTGCAGGTATGAGAATGCTACCTCCTGTGGGAGGACGTTTGGCTTCAGCCACCACAGGATCCTGGCAGTTGTTGCTGCCTCCTGTGGGGTGACCTTCCAGCTGTCCCCTCTGCAAAGCAGCAGTTTCCTTCCCCACAGAGGGTCACAGCAGACTGCTGCCCTCAAAGCCAGGTGCTGCCAATGCAGGGCTCCTCCCAACCCAGCAGATTCCAGCAAGTTTTTGATCGTGCGTGGCAGCAGCTGAGCGCTGCCAGACAGACAGCATGGTGGAAGGACCTGCTGAAACGTCCCACATCCAAGGCTGGCTCCCCCTTCCAGTCCTCCTGGTGATGAGCTCAGCTAGAGTGCTTATTGCTTCCTGATTTTAACCTGGATTGTGCCAGCTACTGAAATTCCTAGATGCTCTCTCTTTTTAAAGTCAGTTCCTCTTACTGCCTTTAAAACAGCCTAAGCCACTTCAATGAATGACCTCTGCAGGAGCCTAGGTATCCCTGAAGGCTCATGGTCAAACAGAAGTCACACTACCAGTAAGATTGTTCCTGGAGTACCCTACCAAAGCCAGTGTTGTAGGGTATAATTCCTGGCAGCTCCTTGTAGTTCCAGGTGTGCTCCCCTACATGTTCTCCATTTCCCGATAAGACACACTGTGAAAATCGCAAGAGAGGAAAAGTTTGCTGTATCAACTGATGATTTATTACTCAAAGCCCAGCTCTGGAGAGGAAATGAAATAAAATATGATCTGGTTTCGGTTAGGTTAGGTTAGGTTAGGTTCTGTCTGACCTCCCTTACGGTGTCTTCACAATACAGTCAGGGCTTCAGTGAAAGGATCTGGTAATCCAGCAAAGCTGATGGGACCAGTAGACTATGACAAATATTTTTAGTAAATACAAATAAAATCCTGCATTTGGCACTCACAGAGCACTTTACAGACTGTTAGAATTTGCTGCAATTGTTATTTGTTTCTAAATATTTCTTGAAGACACAACCAAAAAAAATAGAGGTGTTTACTGAGAAAACTCACTGTTTGAGTAGTCTAAAATTCCATTTTCTGCCTGCAAGGAAGCCAAGTCTGAAAGAGAAAAGTGAGGGTTTCTGTTCTTGGAGAAGGACAGATCTTCAGGAATGGAAGACAGGGCTTGCTGACCTCAGTATGATTCGTAAGAATTTTGGTTGCAAGGGTTGCTACCTTACTGTGGCTACCAGTGACTGTGCAAAAAAGGAATTTAGATTTCTCTTCATTGTGTAAAGTACCAGATATTGGGGTGACTGAGGCCTCCAAATGAGGAAACTGGAATATGACAAAGAAGACCCTGTTCTAAAGAATCACCAAACACTAACAAAATATGGTAAACAGAAGTGTCGTTGTGTGCTGTGCATACTAGTGAGCTTTCATCTTAAGGATTGTCTCAAGTTACTAAAAATTGTCAAGGACCTCATCTCAATAAGTGCAAGAGCATTAATAAGTCCCTGTTGGTGTTCATAAGAAGGACTCAGTTTTCTTAACAAAAAATTACAAACCAGCTCTGTTAGGCCAATGTGACACTCATAACAGCTCACACTTCGGCCACAAACAGGTGACACCTGTAAGAACTGAACTTCTCCTGTTCCCTGCTAGGGAGAAGATGGAAACCAGGGTCATGTGTTCACAATATTGGCTTCCAGTGGGACATTGTGCTGCATTTTGTTTTCACCTCCTGCTGAGATACAGCCTCTGGCTCTTGAATCTTTGCTTTCTTAAGTTATTTGGTTGATTCTTAACCTTCAGCCATCCTGTCTGTCTGTGGAATACAGTCAGGTAGTGTGAGCCCTCAGGGCTCTTAGATGGTAAACACAAGTGATTTAAAATAAATGCTTAAATCTCATGGATTTGGATGCTTTTAACTTGGATTTGGAGTGTTTAAGGCTTGCAACATTGTGATAAGAAGGAAAAAAAACAAAATTCTAAAAAGCTTACATGTCAGTTATTTCCATAAAGCCAGGCAACAGAGCAGAAGATGGGATTTGCACCTAGAGCTATACCTCAACTTTGTACCTGGAAGATTTCTCTGCAAGTCTTGGTTGTTGAGATCAAAGTGCTTGGTGTACTGCTTGTCACAAGCGTGACCAAATGCGCTGCCTCTACCAACGATTGCTTGGGAGAAACGCACTCTCAGCGCCAGAAAGATGTGTGGGTCAGAAAGGAAACACTACTGAATGAATGGGAGCATTGTCAAGGCAGTCCGAAATAGTGATAACAGCTGGGGGAAATGACTGTCTGAACCCAGCTAGAAAAATCAAAATGCATCAGAGAAACAGGTACAGTTCCTCTTTATGAGACCACCTTCTACTCACCAAAGGGGAATCAGATAGTGCTAATGCAATATTAGCAGAAACTAATAACAATTAGTAGTCCTCTATAATGCAGGGCTCCAGTAGCAGCAGCTTCCATTCCTACTGCCCCACAGGTGATAAAATTAATGGAGGGAGCAAGAGTAATGCTGTGGAGTAGGAACTTTGCAATCCAATCAGACCAGCAAAGGTAGCAAGGGGTTGTGTCCTCTTCCAAAACCACTGCCGCTACAGATGACACACTCTCTATCTTAGAAATGTCTCAAATGCAAAGTCATATGGAGCAAGAGTTTTAGGAATTTTACTCAGATAGCATTAAAATGTTATAGCAGACCCTGATTTAGGCATGAATTGCTTAGAAGGGACTTTAGTCTCCTTTTTGTTTTCTGGAGCAAAAAGCGGTGCCAGAACTCAAGGTCTGGCTCACGGTGCAGAATAAGACAGGAGTGCTAGAGTAGAGTGGGGCTCTACTAAAAACTAAGATATTTCAAAAACAACGTTTAATTATTTATATTGCTTGGTTTTAGGAACTTCCTTGCTCATAGCTAGGAAGAGACAATCAAAATGACTGCTGCTGCCAACTGCAAGTGAGCATGAGCGTGTTGGGTCCTATCTAAGAAATAGGGTAAGAGCCAGTTGGCTGAGGTTTGACACTGAGAAGTCTTGATTCACGTACATCTTCAGATGGGAAAACAAAGGGCCTGTTTTTCTGCTGCACCACTGGCCTTTTGCAGTACTGAGTAAAATTATATTTCCAGGCAGATTTGGTGTTTGCCTAAACAGAGCAGTTTGCCTAAACACAGGTATAATTATTCAAGCCACTCCTCAAGGTTCTTTTTCCTTTTCTGCCCCTTCATACCCACACTCTCCACATCTGAGAGAAATCTGGTTGGTACAACTCCATTTGTAAAGAGAAAAATACATGAAAAGCCACATAAGCAACCCTGAAAAGCAGCAAAAGACGCCCGGGCAAACCTCAGAAAGGTAACTTCAACCATGAATTGCATTTACAACGGATAATGAATACATTCCTTTTATTTGTGGTGATTTACAGTACAATGTATGCTGTAATTTAAAGAGATGTACAATAATACAAGGTGATGCAAAGTTAGATATATTGGAGAGACCACAAATTCTAGGTATGTAAATGCATATTAATCATCATATATTCAATTTAAAAGTGAAGAAGCACAAATACTTAGTTATGAAGTACTTCTATGTTTCAGTTCCTAAACTCTGAAATTTCAGAAAGCCACTTATCAGAAAGATAATTAATTGTTTGATACCATGTCAATTATTAAGCATTACTGGGGGAGAAGACTGGGATTTATAGCTGAAAAGTTGAAACAAAACAGAACACATTCGGGGACCGTTAAGTGTTTTTCCAAGGGTTATTCTATTTTGCAATAGAATAGAGAGCCTGGGATAATCTCATTTTAGGGCTTCTCTCATACAGTAAGTAGACATGGCTACATTTAAATTCTCTTGATTTTGCCTGGAAATTCAAGTTTGAACTTACATCTCCATTTCAGACATCCAAAGAAGAGAGAGAAGAAAAATCAGGCAAGAAACTTAAACCTATAGTGAACGTTTTATTCCCATCCTTAACACTTAATCCCACTTTCTTTACCGATCCGGAACCACAGCTGCAAAAACTCTTGCACCTGGGCTAAAACGATCCGGGGGTCTGCCAGGGCTGCAGTCGCGTTTTCACACCAGCAACCTTTTTAAAAGCTATTTCTGATTTAAAAGCCCCCCGTCCGCGCTTTTTACCTCGGGAGTAACCCCCCCACACCCCCCCTCCCCAGCCCCACGGACCGAGTTAAAGCAAACATGGAGTAGTTGTCGTCCTTTCACCCGGGAATATTAACACCACCCCCACCACCACCACCACCCCCGGAATATTAATCACCCCCCCTCACCCCCACCCTGCTTTCACCCCGCTCTGCCCCGGGGAGACATCCCAGCCTTGCCCGGGGCTACAGGCAGCCGGGCTGCCCTTACCTCCGCCGCCCTGCTCCCTCGCAGCCTCTTCCTCCGCCTCCCCCGCAGCCCCTCGCCCCCTCCCCTCCGAGGGGTTTTGCTGCCGGCCCGGGCGAGCCCCGCGGCCGCGGGACCCTCCAGCTGCGGCCGCCGGGGGATGCGCCGCGGTCGCCCGCAGATGTTTGCGGCGCGGCCGCCCAGATGTTCCCCTGGCGGCCCCGCGGGGGGCGGGCGGTTTCCTGGCCGGGGAGGACCCAGGGCAGAGACAAATAAAAGGGGGGTCGGGGAAAGCGAGGTTTCGGCGGGATCCGGCGCTGCCCGGTGCCCGTTCCTCCCCCTTTCCTGCCCCGCTTTCCAGGGAAAGCAGCCGGGAGCGGGCAGGGCCGGCGGCGGGGCTCACGGCCGGAGGTACCGGCTCCCACTTCGCCCGGGGCAGGCTAGGAAAAGTGGAAAAAAGTAGAGCGACTTGCTGACAGACAAACCCTCTTTTGATGACTGCGTCTAACAGAGGCGCTTTCTTTATTTGCCTTCTCTTTTTTTTTCTTTTTTTTTCTTTTTTTTTTTGCCTCCTCCACGAAAATGAGCACCCGTGGCTGTAGTTCCTGTAATTTCACAGGAATGTATGGTGGCAGAGCCCTGAATCCAAAAGAAGAATGTCTAAAAATAAAACTGAAAGGATGAAGCCACAGTTTTATGTACACATGTCATGCTGGAGGAAACGGCGTTAGTGACACCACCGAATCATTCACAGTATAATGAAAGGCAGCACCTCCTTCACATCAGCCAGCAGAGAACACCAACGAAATCCTCAGATCTTACATATGGAAAAGTCCTCCTTGGAGGTATTTGCCAGGAAGTCGTGATAATCAGGTTTTGAAGCTCTGTTGAAGCTCCACCAGAAGGCTCTTCCACCCGTTCTCCCCCTCTCAGCACCAAGCTCTTGTGCTGCCAACCTCCCCTGTGGCTGTTGGAATGGCCAAGCCAAGGCACACCTCTCCCCGCCTGCTATTCAGGACCTGGACTAAATTCTGGAACACACACACACACACACACACACATACCCCTCAGTCCCTTAATGTAAGATTTCTGCTTTTCAGGATCCAAAAGCATTTTGCTTGGGCAAATTTGTGGATGAAATTAACTCCATGTAAAGATTAAAAATTAGATCAACGGTACATTTCTGCTTGATGCTTTTTCACCTTGGTTATCTTCTCAGACAGCTCTGTCTCTGCCTGTCGCTTTAGTATAAAGTGACACTTTCACTGTCAGATAAATAGTACTCCAGCAAATACCCTTCTGGCCTGGGTTGAGCAACATAGCACTAAGCTTTCTTCTAATGCTGGGGAAAACTGCACTTCTAGAAGACTCCTGTGTCTGAATTTCTGAAAATATTTACTTCAGAGCCAGCTAGGCTGTATGGAATTCAAGGTGTTTTCAAGCCTTGCCAGGTGCAGGGATGAGGAGGAGCGAGGCCTGGGCATCTGACCCAGGCTGACCAACAGGAATATTTCATACCATGAACATCCAGTCAATAGAAATTAGAAAAGTTTGCTGTGTAGTTCTCTCTCTCCCTTGATGGTGGTGGTCCAGAGAACTTCTTGCCCCGGTGCTGGACCTCTGAGCCCTTCCCTTCCTCCCAAAGCCATTGCACTGGCAGTGTCTGACATTTGCTGTCCCTGCTGGCAGTGCACAGCCTCCTGTTGATGGAATTGGCTGAGTGTAACTCTTTATATCTTATATCAGTATTGGGATTAGTATTGGTTCTTTAGTCTTATTAATTATTTAGTCTTATTCTATTAAATCTATTTATATTTATTATATCTGCTTAGATTTCAACCCTTGTGGTTTTTTGTGTTCCCCAATCCCCTTTCCAGGTGGGGAGGTGATAGAATAATTGTCTAAACGATAATAAATTATTATGGGTTTTCTCAAACCATAACACCTTCAGCACGTGGCAAGCAGATGTCTTTGCAGGTTGGGTGATGTAATGAGAACAGAGAAAAAAGCAATTAATATTTTCCAGAAGGACCATCTCTCTGTAAACAGTGTTTCCGAAATCCAGCCTCTGTGGCAGCTGCTCCTCTTTCCTGGTCTGAGTGACTTCTGCAATTTTCTTTTAGTTAGCAGGATGTATCTCACGTAATGACATTAATTCCTGCCTAATGGATATCCTTCTGTTGCGCGAGAGTTTTCAGTTAGGCTGAGCTAAATCAGTCAATGAAAATGATAACTGTAATGACCTCACCTACTTACCATTGGTTTGATGTGTTTGTCTTGGCAACAGCGCAAAAATCGCTTCCTGGGATTCCTCATTTCCATCCATACTTAAGATGACTTAAAAGTGATTCTAAGTAACAATTAGTGTCTCCAATGTCAAAAACTCCAATTAGAATCCTGGAAACCCTGCAGGGATTCTGCACTTCTGTGAAGACCATTGCAGTGTGCATTAAAGTAATCACAGAAGTACGTGCATAGAATATTCTATAAAACTGTAAGGGATTACACAAACAACAAATCATCCTTTGCAATTTTTTACCAAAGGTCAACAAGAGGCCAACAGCACTGATACGTTCAGTCGAGTTCAGACTCTCCCTCATTTTCAGCTTATTCTTTGTACCTTATTCCAAAATTAGGAAATTAATTCACTGTACCTGTATTTAGGATACGTGCCAGACACACAGGCAGGCAACTGAGCCCTCCTGTAGCTGGAGGAATAGAGTATTCATCTATCTCTCTGAAAGGGCTACATGGGCTTTGTAAACTCTGGTTGGTCAAAGGAGACAAGAAATTATATAACACTTGTTTTGCCTTCTGTGACAATGTATTCTAAGAATTAATACAAACAATTTCAAATACCTTAAAGGAAACTTAAATACATTAAAAATTAAGAAAACTGGCTGTTCAGGATTGCTGTCTATAATATAATTGTAAGAGACAATTCAAATTACTAATAGATCCAGTTTACCGGCTTGTAACTAATATATTGGACCCATTATACTTTTCTTCCTGCTTAACATGTCTATCAACAAAAAAACCAATTACCTTTAGTTGCTTAACAATGTAGTGAGTGTTAGGTCTGTGCTATGAATTATTCTAGATGACTGCTCAATGCTTGAATGGCATGGGTTTGATGTGATTAATATTGCTTTTCCTGTATGGTAAAATGACCAGGTAATCATACCATGTATCTTCTCTGACATGGTTAATCCTATTCACTCAGTAAGAACCAACTATCAAGTAACTGCAGGTAAAAACAGTGATTAATAAGACAGAAAAACAAGATTCTCTGAACAAAACAGCTCAGGTGCATCATTTATGTCTGCCAATCTGACAGAAAACCTTATTATTTCCATATGCCCTGTGTCCTATTTTTGCCTGGAAAAATTCCTTCATAATTGGGAATCCCTCCATTCTTCCTGGAGTCAAAATAAATAGCATCCACAAAAATCATTAAGGAACACACTTTAAATAAATCTCCATTGGGCCTGAGTCCCAAAGATGCTTGCAAAGGAGAATATTTTATAGACGTTTGGTTGTTAACTGCTGATATTGAGCATTGCACCTGAATCAAGTCATAAAAACATTTCTTCATGGCTAAGCCTAAAAGCCATGAGATGAATTAGCAACTAGTGCTCGAACCACTTTTCACAGAAGTTACTGAAATGAAAGGCATTACAAGGCAAAATGTCTGTAGCCCCAAGCCCCAAGGGTCTATTGCCGTTAGTATGACACCTAGTTCTTTACTACATCAGAGTTATCATAGTACTTACATCAACCATAGCTCTGTACTTCACCATTTGCCCACAGTCACACATCCATGCCTTGTCCCAAATACTCATCAGTACATTACAGACAAATTAGAGTTACACATGTTTTAGGATTACTGTAACATCTGTAGTTTGGCCAAGAAGGCGAGTGGTAGCACTTGGAGGCACGTGAGCTAGTTTCAGCCTAGTCACTTGGGGTAATGGTACCTTCAGCACCACCATAATCTTGCTCTCCGAGTTGCTTCTACAAGGCTTTGGCAACTGCCTTTGACCTTTCCTGCTCTTACCTTGGCTGGTTGCATTCATGCCAGCCTGCTTCTTGAGGAGGCCACCTGGCCTCCAGCATGGTTAGAGAGTAGAGATGCCCTGCACAGTCATGGGATGAAGCTAACCATGGACCTCCTGAGCCCCATCCAGTCCAGCAGGTTACATTCATGATGTGTCTGTGTAAAAACTGAAGTGACGTACCTATCTGCTTCCTTTGGCACTTCAAATCTCAGATGTGCTGTTTGTACATCTGTAGCACCACATCTAATTCAGAGCTGATGAAATGTAGCATATAAGTGTAACTGAGACTGATAGAATAATTGATCTCCAGCCAGAGCACCCAGAAAGTTAAACAAGTAATTCTGGACTTGCAAATTTTATGCAACAGTTGAAAAAAAGGGCAAATGCATGCATTGTCTCTGTCTTGAGGAAAAGCAAATATTGATATTCTGTTTTCAGTAAAACTTGTAACAAGCAAAATGAATACAATGTGAATTTCAAAACCATCTTATGACAGTCCAATTTTTGGAGTGCCAGTAAGGATATTTGCTCTTGGATGGATTTAGAAGATACGGGTTTACACCTGCAAAGTTTAAAAATGCTTGCAGGCCTAATTCTGCCATCAGTAAAAAATGTAGTTTTTACTACATTACATTGTATATTGCATTTTTTAAATTATTAATTTTTATCATTATTAATTATCCTCTTGTTTTTGAAGTACATTTCATTCTTTTACAAATAGTCTGTGTAAGAAACTTTCAAGAAAAGTGTTTTTTCAAGTTTGTATCCTTGCATTAATCAGCAACTTGTTAAGCTGACTCCTAACATATAAAAATGTATCTCCCCTTATGAAAGACTTTCATCTAGAAGAACATGCAAAAACAACCACAAGAAAATAGCTGAAAGCTCATCTTACCCCTATCTGCATTAAGAGAGGAACAGCAATGACAGCAGGTGCAACACCTTAAACAATCTATAATTCATTGGTAATTGGCTATGTTTCAAGTTGGTTGTAGCCCTTTGAACTAATCTAGCAATTTGGCATGGGGAATTTAATGTAATAAAGCCAGAAATGACAAGCATATTAATGGTAAGAACTTTCTTCCTAGACTTCTCCATTTCCATATAGTGATGATTCACAACAGAGAAATCCTAGAAAAGCAGAAGCTCTAGAAGAAAGTAGTTTGCAGATCCCAAATACTTTTCTTCTCAGAGTATCAGTATTTGAAATTAATATGTGCCTTGTCACCGAGAGCTGTGCAGGTGACAGTACAAACATGTATAAAAACTATGATCCTTGTCTCCACATTGCAGAAAAAGTATCTTTGCTTGTTCTTTCCTTGTCATGTATCAGTTGAATGAGAGCAAAGATGATTTTTAAGGTGACAAACACCACCTCAGAAGTTGTAAATGTGGTATGACATTTCTTTGTACTACACTTCAGCTTGTGCAGCAAATTTTCAGTTACAAACTAAGAGATTATTCCCACTGGGGGAAATGATGTGCACTGACCTGGCATTTTTCAGTGGAGGATGATCAGCAACAGATCAGTCGAACAAGTCTACACCAGTGTAACTTTGCAATAGTGTCAGGCAGCAGGGAGCTCATCTGGTGTACTCACTCAGAGTCCAATACCAAGCCAAATCCTAGTTTATCAGTTATTGCAGGAGTTGGGATGTGGAAACATAAAGCAGAGGGCTGTGGGAAAACAAGGGATAATCTGCAAGCTGAGAAAAGAAATGTCAGGGCCAACAGAGTATGCAAAAAGGTGTAGTGAATCAAAATACGAAGTTCCCACTTCCCTGGAAATGGTATCACCTCACCTTTAATGCACTCTCAGATGATAATCATGTTTGCCAATCATTCAGAGGCTGTAGTAAACCTACCCCCTAAAGCTTCACACGAAGCTCTGAATTCAGTGCACTGCCTGGGCTGTACGGTGATAAATGGGGCTTGTGGTCACACGCTTAGTCCAGGAAATGTAGAGACCAGCTTCATTCCCAGACGCTGTCCTGCTTTTACACTAACCGAGGCGCCTGTCCCATGGGAAAAGTAGTATGCAGTCAAATGACTAAATCATGTCACATAATACACATTGCGTGGGGGAAGGCGAGACGGGGATGAACTACGCTTCCAAAGGCAGCATTAGGTTGGGGTTTGTCCAGCTTTGGAGAGTTTAGCTTTGTAAATCCAATGGTATTCTTTCAACTTTTTTTTTTTTTTTTATGATGCAACTTTGTCTTCCTCATTGTTTTGCTAATTTTTGTTCTCCCTCTCTGACTCACTTGCTGCATTCAGCACGTACCTCGGGTGAGTGAGGAGAAAGGGCTAAGCCAGGGGAGGACATCAGGGTGAACAACCTTCTGGATGGAGATAGGGGGCAGAAAGAACAGCATGGGAAAACTGGCCAGTTGAGCAGTGACACAAAAAGCACCAGCTGTAGCCCAGCGTAAGGACAAAAAGGGAAAAATACTTTTCAGGAGAAGGAGGAAAGCGAGAGCAGGAGCACAGCTGTGGGAGGTGAGCATGGAGAGATGAGGAGGTCAGAAAGCCAGTGTTGCTGCACAGGCATTGCCTCCTGTGACTCTTTTCCAGTCTCCTTACAGAGCAGAGGCATGCCATTATTGTGGTACCAGTCTTCATCCCATGGGACACAAGGACCAGAAAAGTTCTGGTGCAAAAAAGCTACCCTTATACACACTTTTATCACACAACTGGAAGGGAAAGAGCACTAGTAAGAAAGGAGCCCATCCAAGAGTCACAAAAGTCTCTGTGTCCAGATGCAATATTCCCTGGAGATAAAGGCTTCCCCCTTGGTCATTGTCCTCCCAACCAGCTCCTCAGAGGCATGGCCATACCTGTCTCACTGGGAACTGGATCCTTGGGTCTCTTGCCTGGCTGTCGCTTAGCAAATCTTTGCCCTGTCAAAGCACCTAAATTCACAGCACCCCCGGCCCAGGTTCCTTCCCATCAACCCAAAACACTTCTTACAAACCAGCTCCCTCCCAGAGATGGCTCTGGGCTCTCTATCACACTCCTCTCCAGGGACATCATAATCAGACAGCCCAAGCCCCCAGCCTTGGCTCCTCATCCCTGGCCTTGCTGACCCTGCTCCCTAACCAGTGGCCAACCCACAGCTGCGGCGGTGCCTTTGCATTAGCTCACTTGGCTCTTCCTCCTCTGTGCTTTAAATCCAGAAGGTAGGTAGGACCACTTCCACAGTGCTGGCTCCCCTCCGGTCCCACCTCTCCGCCAGGTTTCCCACAGGCATCAAAATTTCCACTGGCCCAGGAGTTCATATATATTGGCACAGGCACGTTTGAACGTGAGTTTGCACTCTCAGGGCGATGTTGGATGTAATGGGATCACAGGCAGTCAGCTAAGCAGCTTTGTAGGAAAGGGCCATCGTAGGGAAGCAGGGGAGTGGTAGGTAGAAGGCTGTTTCTGAGAGAGAAAGTTGATGGAAAGCAGAGAAACCCAGGGGCAGCTTGAAAAATGATAGTTTGTGTCCAGGCAGGGGGAGTGGTGAACAGAAACCCACAGTACAGCACGCTTCTCATGGGAGATGCAGAGGTACAAACATCTCATTGTCAGCACATGTCCCTCTATATATTTTGTGTGTATATATATATATATATATAAAAAGATATTTGGTACCTTGGTGAACAGGCTGAAATTACCAAAGTCATTTAGTAACCTAGTGATTGCTGTAAAAGGGAAAGAGAATGATTTCTGATCCTGGGTCTTCTGCTGAAGTTCCCAGCCAGAATATTCTTTTTAAATGAAAAAGAAAGGGGAAAAAAATACTATCAGCTTTGCTTTGACATTCCTGTGACTTACTTCAATTGTCTTAAGAAATTCAGTTGGTTTACCTCTTTTCTGTTTCTGAGCAAATATATTTCTTGCTTTGACAGAACACAGGAACTGACCCTGCCAACGTGTCCATTTGTGCTTCATTTCACAGCCATGAGTAATCCCCCTGCAATGAGCATACCCGTATGCATTTGAAGAATGAAGTTCAGTATGGCTTTACGTCTCCAGATTTCCTCTGAAAAAACCCAGTTGGGAGGCCGAGGGCTGTAACTCGCATTAACTGTGCAAACAAGCTGAGTGGTTTAAGGCTCCCTGCTGTTCCCCGGCCGCTGATTTGTGTCCCGCTGCCAGGCACACCCTCCGAGCAGCTCTGAGACAGGACTGCTTCCCTGCCCTTCCCTGTCACAGCCCAGCAAAGTGGCACAAACCTCCCACAGAGGTGGGACTCGGAGCTGGACCAGCTGAACTGCGAGTGGATGTGCCACGCCGCTCACTTTGCAACAGGCAGTTAGAGACCGGAGCCTGCGTCTGATGATGAACGCAGGTATTTCAAAGTTGTGTTTTAAAACAGCTTATTTTCAGACTCAGTTGTGTATGAGAAGGACCTATAGGATGTTCTTTTGGCTTGTTTTTTTTTTTTTTTCTGGGTGACTTAGAAGATTAGTAGCAATGGAGATTTTTTTTTTTACTCGTTAAGGCATTGTGAGGTCTGGGTTTGAAAAGTCCATCTGCACACCTGATAAACAAAGAAAAGTCACGAAACTATTCATGGAAACCTGCATAGACCTACCAAATGTAACCTACACACTCTGGAAGGAAAATGATCCTTTTAAAAGAAAAATGTTGTTAAAAGCAATAGTCTTTCTACATTTACGTTTCTAGAATAGTGTGTGCTGCTTATAAGAAAAAAATGCTACTGCTTTTTCTCACTGAGAAACTTCTGGCATCACATATAATTATTCTGTCAGAATAAACCTGGGGCAACAAATATATTATCTTTCTTCTCGTAAGGATTAGGGTAGAGCTTTCCAAAAGCTTTGTTGCATTTAAAACTGAAAATATGGAAAGCAAGGCTGAGTAGCAGATCTCTTAGTGATGATAGGGACATTTTGGCCTACAGGAGTAGCTCACCAGTTACAGGCAAGTATCTGAGGTAGGTTTTGGATAAGCATGGGTGGACAACCTTGGTTTCTGGGTGTGGAGTGGAAGCTGCTGAACCCCAGGGATGCCTCAGAGATGAAGAGCAGCTCAGCTGGGTGTACAGGAGGAGCAGTCCCCTGGGGAGGAGCTGTGTAAACTGTCTTTGAAGTCAGCCACCCATTGAACCCACAGAAATGCAGCAGCCATGGGGACCTCCATCCCTCTGCAGAGGTTGCTGCTCATCCTTTCCCTCCAGCCTGGGCATTCAGCAGACATGTGAGTGGGAGCACCCCAGACTACGCCAGCAGCTCCCTGATCGATGAGGGAGGAGAATGTGGGCTACATCATGGAAACGAAGGGCAGCCCGAGAGGATAGTTTGGGAAACACCTGCAGTGAGGAGCTGCCAACTAACGATTCAGCAACACAGGGTTTCAGGGGTGAGATCAAACTGGCCACGCGGTAAATACCACAGTCCCTAATACCAAGCTAAATTCTGCCGTGTGTTTCAGTGGGTATTCACTTCCTTCATAACAACAAAAGTAATAAATGAACAACACGGGGCAAAATTTGACCCTACAGTGCTGTGCTCTTGGTTATGTGTTTGGGTTTTTTTTTTTGCTGTTGTGTCCAAATGGAACTGCAATTAGTTCTAATCTCAAACTCATGCCTGCAGCGGGGCTACACTGCATGTTCTCACTCCGTATGGACAGACTCCCTCTGCTGGAAAATGGCTGTAGGTCTAATCTAGCCATTTAATGACGAAAAGTGAAAGAATCTAACCAATTTCTTTTGTAGCAAATATGTAATTTTTATTTACAGTGTCCATAGAATTGTAGAAATATTCTGACCTCTTCCCTAGACACTGGCATGTTTCAATGAGACACACAGGCAGAAGAAGCTGGGAGTTTGCATGTATCTTCAAAGTTGAACTCTGAACTGTATAAAAAGCTACAACACAGTAACCTTGCAGTGCATTAATCCACCTAGCAAAGTTTTGGTTTCTTTCTTCCTCTGTAACTGGAATCAAGTCTTGAATATTTCCCCTCTGTAGTCCTAAAGGACTCTTCTCTTCTTGACTTCTACATCATGGATGGCAAGAGTCTGTCACTGACTTTACAAGCACCTGGACATGACAAGTTGGACAAGTTGGTTTCTTTAGCAGCCATTTTTGAATACACTGTTAAAAACTAATGGAAAAGAACACTAGCAAACCAGATTTTAATGCAGGAATTGTTGTTATTTCCCAGGATTCCTGAGACATGTAGATGATAAATTTTCTCAAGAAATTAAGATCCCTGTTCTGAAATATTTACTGAATCAATAATATGAAGGAAATGAGGAAATTGTTGTTAGTTGAAGTCCTGTTATTATCAGAATAGCTTCAGTAGGATTCAGACCAGACACAATTTTGATTTTTTTCCAGAAAAATGGGTTATCCAACACTTTCTCCTTTTGTTTATTTGATACTAGACCAAAAAGTCTTGAGATAAGGTTTTGTGTCTGAAAGTACAGCTAGTGAAGCAGTTATGTCTGCTTCTCTCACTCCACCCCACCAATGTGTCTCAGATGCCGCCTACAGAAACAATCATCTCCAACTAGACGAGTACTTAGTTCTCAGTTCCTTTCCTGAGGTCATCAGTAAAGGCACCAACCATATCACACAATTTATCCTTATGGAGAGGAGTGAACCACACTGACTGAACCCTTAAACATTGATTAGAGGCAGATTAGAAGAACTGTTTGCTTATCTGGACTGCTCTGGACTGCAGACATTGAAGCACGCAGCTACTCACAGCTCCTTCAGAGCACTGGTGTTCCCCTTTTCTGCTAAAACAGTCTCATATAAAGAATGTCACACACTGGCTGCAGCGGCTCGAGTGTGGCCCTTCATCTTCAACGTTGGTCTTTCCATCAGTGCAAAACTTCCCTAAAAACCATAAAGGTGATAATGAGGAGTCTTCTCCCTTCTAGGTGGCATCTGATCATGTGGGATTACTGCAGCAGCTCAAGCACACACATACATTTCTTTCAAATGCCTGCATTCAAGGTCAGGGTCTGGAAGAGTTGATATATAACCCCCTTCCTGTACTCTCTACATCACATGTAATGGAAAATAAGGCCCTGGGAATTAGCTACCTCTTTGTGAAAGCTGTGCATGCAGTGAAGTTCTGTGCTGCTGCCAGTCTCCAAATCATCGTGACGAATAACACACAAATCCAGATCTTCCTTCTTCAAGTTTTAAACAAGTTCAATTCAGAATTGCTTTTGATTAGATAATCAAATTGTAACGAATAACCCAAATGAGCAATGACCACAATGAATGAGTTTGTTGACCATATAGTTGAGACCTGCATTATATTGCTGTGGGAATAAATTTGTTCCGTGCAAAAGAAGTTAAAAGAATGGAAAATCTGAAGTTGTCTGAAGTGGCCTCATCTCCAGCTGTGCTTAGGTAGAACTTACCACAGAGGAGGAGGAGTTCACAAAGATTTTTTTTGGATCCTAAATTCTGGGCTAACCTGTGACTTACACTCTTCCACAGGTGAGAGCAGCCCAAAGTTACTTTGTTCTCCCTAAGGACTTTTTATTGCTGCTGGGATGGTCATCAAAGAAATTAATGCCCTAACCATTCCTCCTCCTACCTACGCATAAACTTGTCCTAGCTGTGAGAAGGCTAAGCTAAAATCACTCTAGCTGCTTTCTGAAAGACAAAATTCTCTGCATAATAGTCCTCAGGGAGTAGACCCACTTGATTTAAAATGTTTATGTGAGACATTTAACATGTATTTTGTGCTTTTAGGAAAAGCAGAATATCAGCTGAGATCCATTGCATAAAAGACCAGGAAGAGTTGTTTTCCAAAGGACCAAAACCTTAGCATCCACTCCATATAGTGGGGTATGGTTGCAGGGAAGTCCAAGGGAATGGTCTCCATGAATACTTCTGCTCAAGCTTTGGAGCAAAAAGAGAGATCCTTTTTGATATTTCAGTATCAGGAATAGGACTAATTCACCATCTGTGAGCTCTGTGTAAGGCCTCCATGCACTTTCTGGTGGAAATTCATGTATGACTGTCACAAGTTTTTGTGGATCTTGTCTATACAACAAAACTCTATCAATCAATCAATTTAGAAATTGCATGAACTAAAACATTCCAACAAACATATAAGGACAAGAATGTGTCAAATATGATAGAATATTAGTCTTCAATGTTCCATGTATCACGTCTTTTTCCTATTTTCTATGTGGCTTGAGAGACAAGACACAGCTGAGAGAAGTCTTTTTCTAAAGTACGGTAGAGACTGGGCTAGGTTTCAGAGGGATCCTCCTAATAGGAGGAATATCATCTGTCAATCCAATCTAAAACAACAGAGTAAATGAAAATCAACACCCTACAAGCAATGTTTTCTATGATGAGAGGGTTTATTTTAGCATGTGTTCATACACAGTTACCTAAAGCTCTGGCACAGAAAGTGCAAGCAGGGCATTATCTGTCAAGTTTGTTGGACTTCAATATTCGTTTCTCTCGTCGAATGACTATATTTTGGCTGCAATATCCTTCTGGAAATATTTCAAGACCCATTTGTTCTCAACTGCTTTTGCAGATGGCTGTATAAACTCAGGGTCCCGTGATTATGATTCATTTCTGTGTGAATAATTTTGGTTATCAGGTTTGATTATAACTCTATGTGATTTTATACTATTGGTATGGACACTGAATGCATTCAGAGCCAGAACTGTGCTTACCCAAATACCTTATTTTGTGTCAAAGAACACAAAAGTACAGATGAACATTTTCACTTTTTTATATTTAATATTAGGTTTCTTTTTTAATGGGTATTATATTCTTGTCCAGTTATATATTGTGGTTATTCTATTTATGCATTTAAATGTTTCCCTTTTTTTTTCCTAGAAAGGATTGTTGTGAGCATTTACATAAATACAGGTATTGCCTTTTGGAGGTCTGGGATTTTATAGTCTAATATGCAATAGGTTAACAAATACCCAACATTTAATTCATCCTCAAAATCATGCTGCAATTAAACAATACTTCCTCAGAAGCATGCAAGAATGAATATTTTGCTTGTGAATGCCCACCTGAAAGATGAGGTAACCACACTTGGCCTCCTCTTCTTATCCCTCTCAGCAAACACTGGGGTATAACCAGATCGCTTGTACGTACCTGGCCCTAACTTCCCACCAGAGCACTTTCTGGTTAGCCTCAAGTGGTGGGAAGGATCCACAGAGAGGAGCCTTTTACCAGAGTGTGGTCTCCCACCCGTGAGACCCAGCCAGCTTAAAATATCCTTCACAGGTCTCTGAGACGGGTCAGCTTTTGATAGCCAGCCCACCATGGGAGCGTCCTGCTCCTCTTGTAAAACTCTTAGTTTTTCAACATTAAATTAATGTTAAAAAGCATTTTGGCATTTTTTTAAGGTTCTTTCATCTTTGCTTCCCACTAACTGACCTCCTTCATGTCCAAGGTTCGGACTCTGATGTGACTTGTAGCCACCCCACTCTTGAAAGAGAAGAACTAGCAGAGAGTGTGCACCCAGGAACTGTGCGTGTGTGTGTAGAAAACAGCCACAGCCAGCCCAGCTGCTTGGGGAATTGGGGATGGGAATCAAGGCAGGGACTACTCTTTATGTCAGTCGTGACCGGACTAGTGACCTACTGTGAAAATGAAAACCCTCTGGAGTCTTTCTGGCTGCTTGTAGATCCCAGTTCCACTTTCTTTAAGTTCACTTCTATAAGTGACAGCCGTGATATTCCAATCAGATTGCACTGGGATGATTACCTTCCTTCCCAAATGCCCAATCCATCCTGGAATTGTTGATTTCTCGGGAGAATCATTTCATTCTACCCTGCAAATTTCAGTCTTTCTAAGTAATACTTTCGTATCAGGCTACCTGGGACTAAACTGGAAAGAGCTGTTAGCCCAATCAGACAGGACAAGAAGCAAAAGGAAACACTTCTGAGCAAACAGGTTTTAGCAATTTAAGTCGGACAGTGTTGGAGGTGTTTTCTGAAAGCTTCTGTTTCCAGAGTCACACCGCAGGGCTGTTCAGGAGGAACATAAACATTTCCAAACTTTGAGAGATTGGGTTCGGTGATAAACAGGGGAGCTGTTTGCAGGCAGACCTGCCAGGCTGCCTCGGTGGCACTGAGGCTTCTCTGTGCTTTGATGGGGATGGTAAACAGCAAGTCGGAGGCAGGCACACACATGGTTTCTATTTTAGCCCTTTTGGGTGCTTTCTTCTCGTCAGGTGTGGCGTACAACCAGCCCGTTAGTCTCAAAACCACAGGATTTTTGCAATTTCTGCTGGGCTAGACCCAGGCCTGTTGAGTAAAACCTGGCTAGAAAACAGGAGGTGGCAGCTTCTGATGCTCTGAAATCTGGGCAAAGCCAGTGCGGCCACGGCATTCAGCTCTCAGCAGGAGTGAGGGCAGGCTGCTACATGAGAGCATGTAGAGGTTTTATCTGAGGCACTTGGGCATAGCTGGCCATGCCCCTTTCTATCCAGGCTTATTGTAATACTGTCTGCAAATTAAGGCTGTAAAAGGAAAGCAAGTACATGGAAGTTTTGGCTGACAGAAGAACTGCATGAAAATCCAACCTGGATTGGGGAGGAGAGAAACCATGCATAGGAACAACATCTTTCAGACAGATTTATTAGTTTATAATATATGTTACCAGGCAAGAAGCAATTTGCAAGCATCAGCAAGGGTTCAATTGTTTTCTTATATATCCCCCCAAAGCCCCACTTAAATAGAAAGACAATTCTTTAATGGAGATGTGTTACAAAGTTTTAAGGATACCCTAAGATTTTAAAAGGTTGAAGATTGAAAATTAAGGCTCTAAAGTAAAATAATAAGATCTTTGTTTATTATAGAAAGTCACAGGAAGAATAACCAGCAGACTTTGACTCATTATTTTCATTATTTCATTAGTCTTCACTCTTCTCTAACTGTGCCATCCGAAGCAGGCTTTCTCTATACTAGGCCTGAGGAATTTATTCCCAAAGAGGGCAGCATTCTCTGCAGAGAAGACTTACATGTTGAAGAAGGGGGGCGTTGTGGTGGTGTGTATGTTTTTGAGTGCGTGGAGGTGGATTTCCTCTGCATAGAAAGAAGGTCACAAAAGAGACAAGATGATGAGGTTAAAGTCGGGAGAAAGAACAAGTTGTGTGACTGGGAAAACGGGACATGGGAGAAGACTAGGGATACCAGAGAGGCACATTTCCAGTGGCAGTGAGGTAAAGCAGAGAGAATTGAGACATTAGGAAGGTGTAGAAAAGAACTTGGAGGCTTTTCTTCTATTATGCCTGCAAATCTGGTGTTGAGAGAATATAAAAGAAAAGGATACCTATTTCTAAGTGAAAAAAGAAAGAAAAATAACTATTTCTAAGTGAATGTCAGAGAATGTCAGGGCCAGGAACCAGATGGTAGTTTACGTATACTTCTTCATTCCTAATCCTACCAATAAGCTCATTTTCAATTACAAAAGAAACATAAGGCTTTGGATGATTTTGCACAGTTCTGTAACACATTCATGCCCTCTCTTAAATGAACATACCCACCACTGTCCTGCTGCAATGCTAAATGTGCCTGAAACCCTCTTATGGTGGTTCATTGCTAACTTGGATCTTGCTCCAGATACACCACTATGACAAGGGTCACATTCCTAATGGAAAAAGTACAGACAGGAAGTTAGTAACTCATGCAGTTGAATTTTACTTTTATTCTACAGGTCAGGGCTTATTCTAACTAACAGGCCTCTTTTAGTCAAAACAAACCAAGAATGCTCCCTCTGCTCTTCAGGGAGAGTGCTAACATTCATTGTCCCAATGCATTGTAGCTCCCTGTGCATAAATAACTTTTCTCAACGCTTGCTTGTGATGGAAACTCTTCGTTGTGTTTTGCAGGTACAACATCTGAACCTTCATCTTCTTTCTCCTCTCTCCTTGGCTCTGATTTCTCTCCCATTCTCTTGTGAGACTTGCTTTTTCTCAAATGCAATCTCTCTGTCCTCTCCTTTGTGCCTTCAGGTTGCTAAAAGGCAGGAGAAAAAAAGCAGGGAATTAAAAGCAACTCCCACGTGAACAACAAAATGTCATTATTTTGTTTCACTAATAATGTATAATAAAATATTCCAGTTACCTACCTCAGCCAGATCAGCTTTAACATGATGGGCTCAAATTCAAGGCCCCATCCAGTCACTCTAAAACTCAGCAAGAGACAACATACTTTTGATTATACTCTGTGTCTGTTAGGAGGGTCACCTGTACGGAGGGCTTGAGGGGGAATGAAGAGAAAGGAGGGGAGAAGGGAGGGACTCTCAGATTTCAGCCCAGATTCCATGTTTCTGTCCATCTGTAGGTGCCTGAAGGCTGTTCAGTGCTAGCTGCAAAGTCCTCACTGAAAACACGTGCTGAAGATCATGAAGTATCTTCAAAGACACTATTACCCACTTAGAGATTTTCTAGCCATAGGCACTTTTGAGAAATGCTAAACCAGACAACCACTGGTGAGGGCTGGCAAATGAGGCTATATGAGTGAAGTTCCAAATCAAATAAATTGTGAATAGTTCCTAAAGGGGAAAAAGAAGATTAGAGAATTCTCTTGAAATTTTAACAATTGTATAACAGAGTTGTCATCACCATAATTCTGCATATTGTGAGAGGACTGGGCATGCAAGGATGATAACTGTGGGACTGATCATGTAATGATGATGGTTATTGAAATGAGATTTTTTTTCTCACTTGTTGCCACACAGATAGTCTGCAAAGGGGCTGAAAATTACTTTTCCATACAAAGCTATGAGTATCAACAAGTATTAAAAAAAAGGCACTTCCCTCAAGTATTACTCAAGCACTGTTTTTTTCAACAGGGTGACTTCATTTGACAGTGTTCTTCTGATACTTAAAAGCAAGTTAGCATTTATTACTCTTCCTTCCATTGATTGAGACACCAGATAGTATGTATTGTAATAATAAAAACGTGTTCAAGTGTCATAGATAAAAGGTTGTTATTGGCTACTTCACCAACACAAACCATATAGAAAATGCTCATGCCTCAGGACAGAAGAAGGATGAAATGGGGACAGAATGTCCTTACAGATAAAATACATTCAGCCACTTATAGCAATGTCAGCTGCTGCAGCTGTGTGGTGGTGCTGAAGGAAGCAGATGGATTGAGTCCCAAGGGGTAAAGGAGAAACCTCTGAAACACCATGATGTATGACACAGATAACACTGTATATGGTTAAACCAGGTCAGCAGCAGCAAGAGAGCTGGGTCATAAGGCAATAGTCAAGCAAACCTGGTTTTATATTATCATGTTTTGTTGTCACGGCTGTAGAAACCTCTGAAAGCATTGCTGCAGCCAGTGCAGTGCCTTATTTTGAAGATACACATTTTTTAATAAGTCTAGTTGGTAACACTACATCAAGAATCCTCATACTAACAATGCTACCACTTTAACCTTGTAAGGACCACATCATCTGAGAAATTCTAATTGAAGTTTATTTCTGCTCTTCCCCCCAGCAAAGCCACAGCAGTTACAGCAGGGGTAACTGCTGTTGGCTAGTTGGTTGTCAAGGGTTTTTTTCTTCTGAAGTGATCTTAATTTGGTTTTTACCTACCAAAGAAACTGAGCGTTTGCTTTTGAGGTGCAATTGCTTTTCAAAGGACTCTGCAAATTCCTGCATGGAGTTTGATCTTGTCTCTGGGCATGGGCTGTCTGCTGAAGGTGTTCTGCTTGCCTTCCTGTGGCAGTGGCATTTGGCGTCTTGGTCTTCTTGAAATTCCTTGGAGCCTTTGAGATGGCCTGAAGATGAGCCTTTGGTAGAAGCATGAAGTCGTGTTGTATGGAGGGAGGAAAGCCTGGCCTGAAAAACAAGAGGTCTCTATTGAGGACTGAATATTAAAGCAGAGCACACAGGGCAGATTCTCTCTGCCACAAAGTGCTCTCCGAACAATGATGCAGAATGAAGGACCTTGCCTGGACTCCTGTATCTTTCCTTTTATGCACAGGAGAAACACACAGTCAAGAGCTTTCTTTCCAGGGGCAGCAGCAGAATTTGCTTTTATTTCTGTTTTTGAGTATCTGAGTTTTGGTATTACAAATGTAAAGTGTGCTGGGTCCTCTTAGTGCCCAATGAAAGGAACTGGAATTCTTCATATTAAAAATTCTGGACTTATATCTGGTTGCAGGTTCTAGGAAGGACTCTCAAGAAGCAAAGACTGGGACTTTTGTGGCCAGATATGTTTAACCCACAGGTGCTCCAAGTCTTACCAGATGTTTGAGTTCATTTAAGTGTGACAGGGACCAATTCTCGCCAAATTTGCAGAATAGCCTACACACAGATAAGATGCTCAGTCCAGGTCTGAATTTTCTGCTGGTTTCTTGGGCACGTCTGTCCTGACTGGATGAGGGAGCACTTTTGGGTCACTGAGGGACACATCCCTACCACAGAGTGGTTAGAAAAAGGCTTCCTACAACTACATTTGTAGAGCTAAGTGAGGAGGGAGTAGATAATTGTCTAGTTTCCATTTGGTTCCATTTTCCCAGGCCTGACATGCAGATAAAAAACATTGATCTACATCAGGTATGTTTAATTGGATGTCTGTAAAGGACATGAAACTGATACAGAACTTCTGTGTCCTGTGGAGTCTTGTATTGGTGGTTTTAGAAACGGAAAGATATGTAGGCCATCACGTAGAGCCCTTGCCAGCTTTTGATTTTTCAGAGTGAGTAACTGAACACCAGTAAGATGCAGATAGTGATAATTGTGAGGGAGAGATGGGAGGTACCTAAAATGAGACCCCCCAGAGGTGTCAGGTTAGGGCACTCCAGGCAGCCAGGCTGCTGCATACATGTTTGAATGCATATATTTTTGTATAACCCTGGTGCTAAGCCTTCATCTACTGAGTAACCCTGAGAAGCTCTGCTGAGTTCAAGGGAGCTGTGATTGCTTGTATCAACGGAACCTCTCTCACACGGATCCTGAAATGCTAAGAAAATCCAGGAGAAAACCCTACACCCAGAGTAGGGTTTGTTGGGGGTGCTGGTGGTGGTGTTTGTTTTGTTTTTCTAACAAGCAACAGTGGAAAGACAAACCAACTTGGTATAGTGGCCACCTGAATCTAAAACCTTTGACAGCCAAGGACCTGAAACATCTCCCATGTACATTTATATTTACGCTGGCCCAGATGCTGTTATAAATGTATCAGCACAACAGGGACCTGTTTCTCTGAATAACGAGGCTGTGCATCCATATGTTTGCGGGTACATCACATCAGATAGGTTTGATGACAGGTGCTAAAAATAATAAATCTTACACCTGACAGAAGGACCTAATACCAAAGGGGTTTGCTGTCATACAGTACTGGTTCAATTTCTTTTCCAGACAGAAGCTTACTTCAGTAACTAGTATTATGGACTGCCTCTGAGAGCAGTGGTAACGATTTCTGCCATACTATTTTCACTTTGGTTTCAAACCAATCAATACAGATGTAATTTCTGTAAGGTCATATTGTATTGTTATTTTAAAAAGCATCAAAGCAATCACATTTTGCTTGAGGGTCAGGAGTACACATGCTATGTCAAGTTCAACAAGCTAAATGTCTTCTGTTTCATTTTAATGATATCAACATATATTGTTTCCTGGAAATAAAAAATTGCCTCACACTAAAAATCACTGGTATTTGTTCTTAGAGGGTTTGGGCAAAAAACCCAGGAGGACAGCTGAAACGGGGGATGCTATTTTATCATGCAGTTTTATAATGTTTGTAAATGTTTTGTTTTACTAAGACATTGCTTTTTAATTTCCCTTCACAGACAGAATTATAGTCAAGCCCTTACCAAAAAGACTGCAGTTCACATACTGACATCTACATGTATGGCAGCAGTGGTCCACAAAATGCACAGGCCTTCCGCTGGAATGCATATCCGCCTCAGTGGACTAAGGGTAAAGCTACCATACATATCTATCAATCATGGTACCATGGCTGTTCCTCCTCTCACAGTGCCTTTAAGCTTGTGCTTATTAACATGTTACTGTCTTACAGACACAGCCCTAAAAAGGTCAGGAGTCTTAACACAACTGCTGAAGCATGACCATTTCATGGCTGATAACTTGCACAGTACAATTAGTCTTCTTTTATTTTTGGGGGGTTTTTTATTTACAATTTGGCTCTGTGGAGAACTGAAAGAGTCATAAAATGAAACTCAGCAATGAATCAGATCTGGCACTGACTTTGCATAAAATCCATGTGGCTTTCTTCCTGTTTCTTCAATGTAATGCATGCATTTAATACATGAATTTGGTGCCAAATTGATTGCTTGGTAACATTGTAAATAAGAAAGGCAGAAGACTGCTTTAATTTATGCTTCCCCTCCTGAACCCTCTGCTGGCAACAGAGATTGCCTCTGTGTATGAACACTCTGTTGTCCACCCACTGCTGCTGTCTTCCCTTGCCAAAGGTTTCTGAGCCCAGCCCTGATATCTGCTCCTGTCTTTGCCCCAGCAGCTGCCTCATGCCTAAGTCTGATGCCTCTTTTGTGAACTCCTCTTGGTCTCTGGCTTCTAGGATCTGTCCTTGAGTGGTTCCTAAACTGGAGAAGCGGGGAGGAGGTGAAACTAGGGAAAAGGCATGGGAAGGAGCAATAGTAAATGCTCCCCGGTATCAAAATGGGAATTTTTTGCTAATGCTGGGAAAGCCAGAAGCATCAAGTATGTTCTCTTGATGTTGTTTCTCTCTCCCTTTTCTGCTTGAGCCTTTGTGTAAAGACCAGTCATGCTCAGCATATCTGTTTATATAAGAGCTAATCTTTTGCTAATTGTCCAACTAAAACACCCTGAAAGTACATTAAATAAAAAAAAAGGTAAAAGAAAAAAAAAAAAGAAGTCAAGAAATAGATGTCAGTATAATTTGCTTATTTGCTGTCCCAGATTCTGATGGAGACAAGATAATTACTTCCATCTTTTGGGCTTGATCTGAGGGCTTGCACAGCTGTCAGTAAGAACATTAATCTTCAATGTGTCAGCATGAGCATTCATTGTTTGCTGAAGTCTACACAATGACCCCAGTACTTCAGGGATATCTTGGAACATCTGACATTCAGATGCTGTCCCACAGCTTGCTTTCCTTCCAAGAAGCTTATAGGCAAGCATATATTCCTATATTTTCGCCTAGGCTCCAACCAGTCTATAATAATATTGTGGTAGATGTTGGTCCTGACTATAGTTTAGATTAAATGCTAGTAACTTCAACAACAGTCAGCTGCTCTGCTCCCACTCTCAGCTGTTTCTTATCAGACTTTTTTTCTGTGAGCAGCAGTGTCTACTTGAAAATGGGTACCCTTATAGGGTTGTAAAACTCTTATCAGTGCACCTTTTCCTCCTATCCTTTCCCCACAACAAAATATCTGGGAGGTAATCCTGAGCCAAAATGATGGAGGATAACTAGAATGTGTCCAGGAAAGTTGTAGCTGGAGGCTTCAGAAAGGGTATCACGGTTAATGTGTCTAAAGTTTGCCAGGGGAACAAGTTAACTAAAGGAAATGAAAACAGATGACTTGATTGTCCCCAGGCACTTTTCACATTCATTGTTGGCCCACAGCAACATAAACAACTCTGACGTTTTTCAGGGGAGCACAGATGCAAGTTTTAGCTTGTCCTGCAAGAGACCCAGTGAAGGAAGAATATAATTTTGTGTTCCCCTCTGCAAAATGAGAATGAGAATAGCAAAAGCATTTTGCAAAGCTCATCTCAGTAATGCTCGTGAGGTATAAGATATTGTGAAAAAAAAAATTAATAAAAATTGTTGTTACTTTGGGAGTTGTTCTACAAAGCTTTAACCATATTTTGGAGGGCTCTACCATGATAGGATGCCACAGGAGATTGCCACTGTGTTTGAGGTGAAAGCAATGGTTTGAACGTCTTCCTACCTCACAGGAAAAACTGCAGAGACCAACGTACTGCTTTGGAGCTGAAAGTGATTTCCAGTGTTATGGAAAACCACCTTTTGTGCTGTAGTGCACATTTTGCTATGTAACACCAAACCACTCCTGGTGCAGATGCAGTTCATGCAGGCAGGACTGCACTATTTCTGATGCACCGTACACCAGCCCTGGACATGAGACAAAGTATGCTGTGAGTGCTGTTTTTGCAGCACCACTGTATCTACAAAGAGGTACTTTTGCCAACAGCTGTGTCAGAACCTGCTGACTGTATTTTTACCAGAACAGCAGTGTTATCTCTAGTTATGATGTTGACACAGAAGAAAGGGTACGCTCCAATCTGCTGTGGAGGAACTTACAGAAGAGACGCACTCTGATCTCAGTAATTAATCCTCCTGATTAATAGCACTCTTCTGATAGAATGAAGACAATATTTAACCAACACCGATAAGTGTTTTGACTCTTACAGTACTTATCATTTATAATAACTGTGTAAAAAATATACATCCAAGTGAAAGCTGTTGCTCCCAACAAGGAGACGCTCTTTCTGAAGGCATTTCTAAAGAATTATTAGTGCCCATTTGTTTAACTTATATAGTTGGTTTAAGACAACGTGTTTTAGTACTCATCACTACCAACTAGTCAGAGATTTCCAAATAAAAAAGCTTCATCTCAAAATTTATCCCCAAATCATAAAATCCCTTCTCATTCCTCTGGTCAATTTCTGGCACTGAAAAATAAAGCAGTTGAAACATACATCTTGTATAGTACTGCAGCAAAACAAATATGGAGCATTAATGTAAAGGCCAGACATAATTAAGTGTACCGGATAACTTCAGCTTGTTGAACACTAATGTCAGTGGGGGAGGTGGTTTTATTCTAGTTTGTTTTTCTTAGCCAAATTTTTTGAAAACTAAAATGCTGCAGTATGGAACATGGCGACTCTAGGGGAGGAGAACTTGCAAACTGAAAATATAGAGTGAAAGGAAAAAAAGTCTGGAAAAGACTAGCTGTTTCTCCCAATATAATATTGCATTGTTGCAGCCATAATGATTTAGATATAAGTGAAAAATGACTCATAAAGAAGCACAGTATCTTTTGTAAGCCAACTGATGTAGCTGGAAAACAAGAGGAAGGTTTGGACCACCTAGGTATTTTTTTAGGTGAAATAAAAGCAACAGCGTTCAAATAAAGAGTGGACTAGGAACAGCTGCTTTCAGTTTATCTTCCTTTTGATAATTGGTTGGACAGTTGTGAGCTGCCTTAAAAAACTGCGTGTGAACTCTGCCTCTTTCCCAGCTATTTTGTTGGTTAAAAAATAAAGAACGTGAGTCTCTCAAAATCTCACTTCACTGTACAAAGTTATGTGTCATGTCCTAATTTTAAGAGTCAGATGTTTCAAACAAGGAGGGAAGGAACTGCATCCCCCAGCTTAAGTTAGAAGTTACATCTGTAAACAGCTGAATCCCAGGGAGTAAAATGTACAGATTCCTGGGGATGGCAGTTAAAAACACACAGAGAGAAGACCACACGCAGCTCTTACCGGAAGGGAGGCTCTCCTTTCGCCGAAGGGTCGTGCCTGACGTTTCTTGGAGCCTCTACCCTCTTTCTCATTCTCATCAATCAGGTTGTGGCCCCAGAAGCTGCTCATCCATTTTGCAAAGGAAATATCATCATCTTCTTCATATTCCATGTACAGACACCCCGAACTTGGGGGTGGGGGTGTCTCCCAACCAGGCAAGGTCAAATGCCACCAGCAAGCCAATAGCCTCACCCTGTTGTGCCAAGCAGAGGAAGCGGAGATGCAGTTTCAACCTCTCTGTCTGCTCTCCATTGCCCAAACCCCGTCCCACTGCAGCCCTGGGCACTGTCGAAACGTAAAGCCAATCCTTGCTCGTCTCTTTACAGCAAAGTTTCTTTTAACCTTTCCATCACAGCCATGTCCAATATGACACTGCCGCAGGGGGGCTGGTGGGAAGGGAAATGTGTTGGCTGCTCCCCACGTGTTGCTGTTGAATGCCCCGACTGTCAATACCAATGGAGAGTTGCCCACAGTTACATGCCTGGGAGGTGCGTACGCAAACCCAAACTAGGCTTGTGATTTTGAGAAGCAGAATTGACATATTGACAGCAGTCAGAAGCTGGCACGGCTGCCTGCAGAGGCCTAACTAGCTCTGTGGGAGGGAGGGCAAACGGCCTGCTCTGCCCACACTGCCCTCCCTTCTGCCTTCTTTTGTCTCTGCTCTTCCTTTGGGATCCTGGAGACATGGTCTGTCTAGGCAGAAGAAAGCTCCCCCTGAAGAAACTGCTTGTTCGGTTTTGGGTTATGACGGCCAACATGAACTTGCATCAACTGTTTTTTACCAGAGTCATTCCATCTGCTGGAACAGGGTTGTGGGAGGCTCTGCCTCACTTGAAAGCACACAGACTAAAAATGCATTTGATTCCTCCTTGTCAGCCCTGGGTGTAAGCCATATTGGCCCTGTCGATACCACAAACCAGAACAGAGTGGGGACTGTTTTCTGGTCTCGACACCAAGTGGCTAGACTGGTCACATCTACCCCACAGAGCACTTGTGCTGTGGGTCTCCTCGAGGCTGTATGTGCTGCCCTGTGGATTTTGTGTCTTTTTTAATGTCAAAATATCTAATATAACAGGAAAACTTTGTTTCGGCCCATAAAAACTGTTGTTTGTATAGTGTGAGGCTGGAATATATGTTACATGCCTTGGGACATAGTACAAGGACACAGAGGAGGGTTTTGAGGCTGTAGAGGAACAGAAGGAAGAGACCCTAACTTCTATTGGAACTATTCTAACTTCCCATTGGAAGCAGTTCTTGGTGTGTGTTAGGTAGCTAGAGGTTCTCCCTGGAGAAGGCTGAGGGGAGACCTTATTAATATTTATAAGTATCTAAAGGGAGGGTTGAAGGAGGACGAAGCTGGACTCTTCAGTGGTTCCCAGTGACAGGATAAGGGGCAGCAGGCACAAGCTGGAACATCGGAAGTTCCATTTAAATATGAGGAAGAATTTCTTTATGGTGAGGGTGGAACAGGCTGCCCAGGGAGGTCGTGGAGTCCCCTTCTCTGGAGATCTTCAAGACCCACTTGGATGCAGTCCTGAGTGATGTGTCTGGGCAATCCTGCTTTAGCAGGGGCGTTGGACTAGATGATCTCTAGAGATCCCTTCCAACTCCAACAATTTTGTGATTCCATGATTTCATGATTCCTGGTGAGCAGGCATTGCTGTGGAGAAGCTGTTTGGCTTTGGCCAGAAGTAAGCCAAAAAGCTTGTTAGCAAGTTAGCATGATGGAGCATGTGGTTCAACGTTAAACCTTGATCCTTGTCCACAACCCATTTAACAATGCAGATGTAGTAACAAAACTCTGTTTCATTCATGTGGGTGTAGGTGCAAGATTTAAGTACAATACTCTGATGTGGGACTCTTCATTCTGAATAACAGGGGTGAAGGGACCACATGGTCATGGGAGCTTATGGGCCCAAGTTTTACCTTTTCAGGGCAGGTGAGACTGTGATTAGCACAAGGAGCTGGAGCACACAGGTGTGCAGACAGCATATCCTCAGATGTTGTATGTCAGAGCTTGGAGACATAACCAAACCTGAAGCAAGTTGCTTTCTCAGCAGAGGCACAGATGGACAGGATCGAGAGCAATACCTGCAAAACAGTACAGTAAATATACACCTGAAGCAATAAAAAGGATGTGTAGGCAGATTCTCCAGGGGTGGAAGAACACTCCTGGACGTATTCTGATAGCCTAGATTTGGCTTACGTCCTTGATGTACAGGCAAGGTACATTTGAAGGCCTTTGCTGGCTCATAGGAAGCATCCCATGGGTGGAATTTAGGCTGTTCCAGTAGGAAGCTATCAGCATTTTGATACACATTTTCTATTGTATGGTTCAAATTTCTTCTTTTTAACATATGAGACAGAACTGTAGAGCGTCATGTAGAGCAGGAAACGCTTCTGCCATGCTGAGGCAGGTGACAGGAAAAAATAGGAGAGAGGCTGTCCCACAGCTTTGGCAAAATATGCTTACGTAAATAACAATAATCCATAAATTAGGGGAGACACAGCTCAAGCTGTTTACTACCAGGCACCAATATATTGACTCACAGTCCAGCAGCGAAAATTTTAATTGCACCCCTGAGGGTTGCTTTGCAATCTTACTGGTTTTATTTTCAGTCCTTTTTTTCTTCAGTGCACTATGTGTCTTCACACACATTCCTTCCATTTCCCTCCCACCTACGATAAAATTTCTAGGTATGAGATAACTATTGTTATCTGAATATCAAAAAGTAATTAAAGATGACTCCTCTTCATCCTCAGCTGAGTGCTGCAGGGAAATCAGTAGAAACATAAGCTTCCTCTGCTCACAGGTAAGGAAGCTGAACAGGCATAGACTTACATACATTGAATGTATATATATATGCAGTATATATAAAATTCCAACATTGCATATTAAATTCTTTAGAGGACAGATTCAATTGATAACTAAAAGAGATGGGAAATGGCATTTATAGCAAGGATAATTTTGCCTCAAAATCATAGAATCATAAAATGGTTTGGCTTGGAAGGGACTTTAAAAATCATCGAGTTCCAACCCCCCTGCCACGGGCAGGGACACCTCCCACTAGAGCAGGTCGCTCAAAGCCTCATCCAACCTGGTCTTCAACACCTCCAGGGATGGGGCATCCATGACTTCCCTGGGCAACTCTGGGCACCTAAAATGTTCGAGTAAAAGTCCTGGAAACTTCACCTCAGCCTTATATGTTGGCCGTCCCGAACCTCCTTCTACACAAAATTAATCGGGACCCAAAGATACACTCACACTTTTTAGGGCTAACATCCCACTGACACCTACAATCACCCCGCCCCCGGGACGCCCTCGCACGGGGCCGCCGCTGGGGGGCGCCCTGCAGTGACACCCCCGCTCCAGCAGGTGGCGCGGCCGAGCGGTGCGGCACCCGGAAGTGCTTGCCCCGACCCCTGCCCTCCCGGCGTTCCCCGCGTGTCCGGTGACCCCTTCCCTGCGCTCCCCTCCCCTTCCCTCCCCTCCGGCGGGCGGCCGTGTGAGCGCGTCATGGCCGCCTCGAAGCCCGTGGAGGCGGCGGGCGGCGGCGGCAGCAGCACGGGGCTGTCCCGCTGGCAGCTGGCGTTGGTGTTGGGGGCGCCGATTCTGCTGGGCGCCGGCGCGCTCTACCTGTGGGGGCGGCGGGCGGCCCGCCGCGGCGGCGGCAAGGGCGCGAACGAGCGGAAGACCCCTGAGGGGCGGGCGAGCCCCGGGCCCTGCGGCGGCGGCGGGCAGCCCGATGGGCCCGGCCATGAGGAGATGGTGAGCGCACGTCTGGGGTCTGTCGGCGCGGACCTTTCTCAACCCCTCCCCCCGCCGCTGCGGGAGTGGGTGGCGGGGAGGGAGGGGAACGAAGGGCCGCTTCTAACGATAAGGTGGCGGTCCCGGCCGCCGAGGACGGGTGCGAGGGGAGGGAGCCGCGCTGGGGCGGCGGCCTCCCCCGTGGGACGCGGCAGGTCGGGCCCCGTGTAGCCGCGGAGCCATCGCGTCTCGGCAGCCCTGGAAGGCTCCCGGGTGGTGCCCGGCCGTGCGGCGGCTGGCGGTGCTTTGCTGGGAGGGCGAGTGTCTGCTCCGCCGCTGGTACGCGGAGAAAGAGCGCCTCGTTGAACGCATCGTGTGGTGAAGTCTGCAGCAGGCCGGGGGAGTGTAGGTCTGACAGAGAGCTGCCGTGGAGAGAACTCACTCCTGCTCCGGAGGTGTAGAGCCCCCGTCCGTGAGTTGCTTCCAGGAATCACAGCATCGACAAGGTTGGAAAGGAGCTCTGAGATCTCCCGTAGAGTGATCTCTCAGATCACCGAGTCCAACCATACACACACACAAAAGACTCTCGCAATCTCAGCCACTAGAGCATGCCCTGAAGTGCCATGTCTACACATTTCTTAAATACCTCCAGGGATGGTGACTCAACTATCTCCCTGGGCAAGCTCTTCCAGTGCATAACCACTCTTTCAATAAAGTAATTCTTCCCAATGTCTAATCTAAATCTCCCTTGCCACAACTTCAGACCATTTCCTCTGGTCCTGTCACTATTCACATGGGAGAAGAGGCTAATACCCACCTCTCTACAGCCTCCTTCCAGGTAGTTGTAGAGGTAAATGAGGTATAGTATTTTGAAAAGGAAATCTGTGATCTCTTGTGTGTTCATCTGAGATGTGTGAGATGCAGCAGAGTGGAAAGAAAACACAAAATATTTTTTAAATGAAAAGTTTTCCGTGAAAATGTAAAAGCTTTACAGTTCAAGTGACTGAGACTTCAGGGTTGAGTATGCCTCAATAGCTGTGCTTTCAAAATGTACATTTATCTTGTGTCAAATTGCCATTCTGAGAATTTTCAGATAAAAAATGGTCTGTGCAAAATTTGAAGGACAAAATGGAAAATTAGAGTCCAGATGAGATTTGTGATTCTCTGGTATAACTGCATGTGGAAACATGCCTCTTTCAGCACATCCGCAGTCACAGCTGTGTTGTGACAGTCACATTGTATTACTTAGGTGAGGTGACAATTGACAAGCCTGTTTAAAGTAGTGAATTTGGTGAACGCGTTGGCTTTGATAAAAAATATCCCAACAAGGTATTCCTGCATTTTCTTCTCCCAGTCATGTAGCACCTGAAATGCTCAGAACTGTCAGACCACCATTTAAACTTCCTGTCTGAAATGATCAGGAAAGAAAAAAAAAAAATCAACTTTGGGAGATTGGAAAAGGTCGGTTTTAACCGTGAGCATTTCAGTGGTGAAGACTAGTGTTACACGAGTGGGTGGGCAGTGGCAGAACATATGGGAGTGGTGAGGAGGGTGGTAACTTCCATAGCTAGTGAATCATAGGTACCCTCAGGCATTCCCAGAAGCTAGTGAGCTGCAAAACCTGTGCTGGAGCTGGAGGCAGTTACTTGAATGGAGTGATTTGTTCCTTCGTAGGCAACAGTAGAGAGTAAGTAGTGTACAAATTCAGACTTTGTTTACTGTGGTAACTTTGGCTTGTGGCTGCAAACAGCATCTGGCATATTTATGGCAGTGTGTTTGCTGTGTGAGCTCTGGTTTGCAGGCTGCTCGTGACCTTTGTGTGGCTGCAGTGATTCTGCTGTTAGTATGTTACCTCTGGATTTCTTGATTGTATTTCTGGATTGCAGTATATACCATTGACTGCTTTGTAGTCATTCTGTAGTTGTAATTGAAGCAAGCTCTTAAAAGTTTTAAAACACTTATCTAGCACTTGATATAAAATATTGTGTGCCTAGCTCTTCAGGATTGCTCCACAAATTAAATTACTGGAAGGCTCTATGCATCTAATAAGAAGTATGTGGTTGAGTGGTATGATCCAGAGTTTCTTGAAGAGTGTCGTTGCTTACTGTAAAGAGGTGAGGGATGCCATTTAGGAACACTGTTGGAGATGGTGTCAGATTTGCCTGATTACATGAGGCATTCGTCCAACTGGTCAAAATATGGCTGCAGCAGGAAAATGAATGTGGCTGCAGGTTCCATTGACTGCTTCATGTGTGTGAGAAGGATTGTCTTCCTGTTCCTCACATCCATAGAGTTGACGCCGTGTAGTTTTAATGTATTAACAAGTATTTTATTAGTAATGGATATTATTGAAAGTACAGCCGTTGCAGGTGCTTTACTTGTTAACGACCTGCATCGCATTGATCTGCCTTTCTGATGCAGTGAGGTATGTTTTTAAACTGTCAAATTTCAAATACCAATCTGCACAGTGAATAAGAGCCAGTAGTTCTTTACACAGTTTAAACACAAGAGAGCAGTCAGTAGTGAACGGGTTACTCACAGCTCTGTGTGTGTGTGTGTGTGTGTGTGTGTGTGAGGCAACTTACTCTTTTAGTCGTAATTGTAACTTAGAACATAGACTTTTTTGTGCATTTTAATAAAACAATTTTTATATCCATTTGATGCTCTGTTTACTGTGTCTGAGGACTTGAATTTTTTTTTTTTGCTCTTCGAAAATATCTCAGGTTGAAATCTTCATTGCTCCTTTTTCAGACTTTTTACTATTTTTTGCATGCAGTTTAAGCTTTTGTTTTACCTGCTGCAGAGACCTCACACTTTTTCCCCAGGATGCGTCTGCACTAAAGGATTCTCTTGGCATAAATGCACTGGCCAAGTGTGTGATCTGTGACTGATGTTGTGTTGGCAGAAGCCCTTAGTGTAGGTGCTATATTGGGAAAAGCTGAATTGCTTCTGAGATTCCTTCTCCTGTAAACACAGCTCCTCAACAGTATAGTACACTGGTATTCTTGGCCCAGTCAAGTCCTGGTGATAAAACTGTATGGATGACTCAAAGGTCAGAACGTCAAATTGCATCTCTTAATTACAGAAGTTGTCTTTATTTCTCATAATTTAGTCGGAATGTGGTTTAGTTACTCAGTAACAGCAGTTGCTTTTTATGTGCTTTCTTAGTCTCTTTATATCTTAAAGATGTTGGAGAAGTAAACTGCTTTGCATTTATTGCAGTAATTGTTTGATACCCAGTTGATTCATGTTTTTTTTTACTTATTCCACGATAACTTCTTAGTAAGTTTATACCATCCTTTTCTGTCGGGAGGGAGCACTGGTTAGCCACTGAGGTAATGTGTTGGTTGCTTCAGTATTTTTTTTCTCCTTAAGTTGAAATCGCTGCCTTTTGCGAGTCTGTGATAGTCTCACCCCTTGCCTCTTTCAGCAAGTTCCTAAGCTAACCCTCTGGTTTTGGTGTGGGAGGAAGCATTGAGCAGAGGTTCTTGAATTGTTCAGTCAGCTGTATGGCATTGTGTGTTGCAGACAAACCCCTTTGGGTCCACAGCTACTCACCTAGTTCGCTCTCTTTGCATGTTTTCCTCTGAGCCTGATGGAGTCACTTAAGTGCAATAGTGGGTGAATGTGGCCAAACTCCTTGGCTTGTGTGGATACTGGGATCAACAGCCAACTATTATGGCTTTTTTCCAGCATCAATTTTAATAGCAATCATTGAATGTTGCCTATCTCACTGCTGTGGCATTAAATCACTGTATGAACAAATTAAACGTTTATGGTGTCACTTCTTCTGAATTGATTTAAGCAAAGTACGTTAAAAGTTCTTTCT